>CM023837.1:12995000-13245000 GCA_013266295.2 Branchiostoma floridae x Branchiostoma japonicum
GTTCAAACATGGCGGCGGCTATTGTTCTACTCACGCGCCCGGCTCACAGCTCCTCTGATTCCGGTACGGTCCCATCCCCTGGCGATGGCGTCCACGTTGTTTGCAATGCTATCCATAGCACCCAGGACCCAGTTCGCATGGATGGGCTTGAGCTTGGACAGCGTCATGTCCACGGAGATCGAAGCCAGGTCTCGGCCCTCCTGTAGCTCTGTTGTGAACTTGTCGGCGTAGTACTGCACGAAGCGCTGCTTCAGCTCTTTCTTCAACACGTCGTTCACCCCGCCGTCGCAGACGAAAAATGATTGATATTGCCGTGCCGACCGTCACTTCGCAGACAGAAACGCGTTCCCTTTATATGTTTGATTGCTACATTGTTCAAACTGCGCGTACCTCGCGCGTACCTCACGCGACGAAAAATGATTGATATTACCGTGCCGACTGTCGGTAAATTTGCCGACAGAGACATGCAACACTTTGTTAAAAATACCGACTCGCGAAGTCAGATACCTCGTGAACACCCAAATTGCTTCATCTCGTGAAATAAAGCATTCGTGAACATAACTGGACTTACAGTATTTACATTCAGAGCTCTTACCTACATTGATCTGATATATACTCTGGAGGTTAAATATTACATGTAATCTTGCAACAAAAGGTGTGCATCGCTGTGTCAGTGGAGCCGAACCATCAGTGAGAGTCCGAGCACTGCTGGGAAGTCAAGACGTGTCTGATTCAACGACACTGATGGCATCCGGATCCAGAGGCGTGCCAGACGAGCTGTTGCCAGTTAACGTTGTACAGGGCCTGACTTCCTGTCGGAGACACGTGCCTCTCTGGTACCTGTACGAATCACAGTACGATACACGTGGGTCAGAGCTATGCGAGGAGTGAGTATAGTATTGCATGTGTGTTACAGTTTCTTGCTACATGTAGATTCCACTTATTTGTATATCTTTTAATTGTATATTTCGGGTACTCTATAGAGTTTCTACATGTATTTTAACGATTATTGTAAGTTTGCCTTAGCTATTACCATACGAATAAAACTGACACAGTCACTCAAAGCGTTCAATTATTAGTAACTACAGTGCCGAATCAACATTATTGTTGTCGTACTTAAAGTGGACCCTGGACAAAACATTTTACAATAATATAATACATTGATTACATCATCAAAGCTTGTCAATATAAATGTACAGCTAGTAGTAAACGGAAACTAAAATTTCTTCCACACTGAATGACTTTTACTATGTGCATCTCGGCAACTGATATACTTTCACAGTTTGCTTCACGTGACCATAGCTCTATGTAACTACGTAATACAGCAATCACGGCGGATGTTCCATGTGCATCACGAAATCGCCGGCAAAAGCAGCAAGGTGCGCGGCGTTGTGTCGGGCTCATCACCGAAACATAATCAAAACAATTTTAGGCTTTATCAAGTTCTTGGCTATCTGGGGAATTCTTTGTGCTTTTTTGTACCAAGACCCACGAGTGCTCACATTCGCACATCCGCACATATGCGGAAAAATTATCGTGCAAAGAAAAACTGTTATCCTGTATCCATTTGCAATTGAGCACGGCTGTCACACACCTCTCATGGATATCTTTTGAGAATGCGTCTCGCAAGTCTTGCTCTATGTCCTTAACTTCTTTAGAACTATCTTCGTATCCTGTGTATGTAGAATGAAGAAATTCAGCATAAGCCATTTTGGCATAAGTGAGGCTTGTGTGATTTGACCAAGAATTGTGGATATCAATGACTTCGAGATGTGAGCGAGGCAGTGATATATTTTAATTTCTGGGTGAAACAATTTATGTGGTTTTGTAGCTCGAGTACCACTTATTTTATTTTTTTGTAATCCTACTAGCTATAGCTAGACCAGATTGGATCTCCAAGTGGACAGGACTTTCTTTAACTTTGAAATGTTGGTAAATTATTTCCCCTTAGGCTTTATCAAGTTCTTCGCTATCTGGGGAATTCTGGGTGCTTTTTCGTACCAAGACCCAAGAATGCTCACGGCCGTACTTCGTCTTGTCTCCACTTGCTGCGTAACCATGCAAAGAAAAACCGTTGTCTTGGATCCGTTTGAGCAGTTCTGCCACATTAATGATTCCGCACGTGAAGTCAAGACGGGTTGTTCAGGCGGCCATTTATGTGACAGGCTCCGCTTCAAGCGTTTCTACCATGTTTTCAACTTCGCCAGAACTCGCAACAAACGTTACACTTGAGGTTGGTAGAAAGCGATCTGGCCATTCGGACGTCTTAACTAAAACAACGTCATGAGCGCTAACGTCGTCAGATGTACTGGGTGCGAGACGAGCCTTATAACTCCTGAGTGCTTCGATGAGCGGATGGATCTGGTAAAAATCAGCTTCGATCTCGAGCAGAGGGAGCTCCTTGAAGTCTTCAGGAAGGACCAGCTGGCTTGTACGGAGGAGGTTGAGCACGTGTCGGAAGAGCGTCCCGTCACGATCTATGAAGTACCGACCCTGGTCGTCCCGCAAGGTTTCAAGGTCTCCAATCAACATGGCGCCCAACATGGAGTCTGGGTAGCGGGTAAGGGTAGATCTAGCGGTGGTGTACATTGTAGATGTGACCGCCGACATTCAGTGTCACGATGGAGCCGCTCATTTTTACATATGGTTGTTACTGATACTGAATCTTACTAAATGCTGGAGTCTGAAAATAATGAGGCCAGGTATTGATAGCGAATGGTTTTATTTGCAAATACATGCCCGAAGGCTAATTGCAACATAAAATAACGAATACGGTATACAGATAGTACAATGGTAGTAAGTGACTACTCTAAGAGATTGCTACAGACTACATCCTAAGTTTGGGTTTGACTTCTTTTTTGGAAGCAGTGGAAGACGAAGTGTCCCACTTTTTCTGCAATGAGTGGGTTTTGGGAGGTTAACAGGGTTGTAGTTTTCTTTTCGTCAGTAAACGTTTGAAAGTTATGGTGGATTTTGGTGGCTTCTTTTAAACAGCTCTTTTCTTTCCTGATCGTTAAATGGGCAGTTGGAGATAAAATGTATTTCGTCTTCGCTTCCACCGCTTTTGACATACAGTAGTTACAAATTCTTTCATCTACGGGTAAAATTGATAAGTTACAAAAGTGGTAGCATAATGGACTTCGAACTTTGGTCATTGTTAGCACTAAACTTCAGGACAAATGTATCCAACGCACATGTGTGATAATTCGATATGCAAGTCAATACTGTTTAAATTTAAACATACATGGCGTGAGTGACCACTGTGCTTAGTTGAATTTGGAAAGTGAAGTCAGTATGCCTCAGAACAATAAGACAGCAGACCTAAAATGTGAGACAGTATTTGTTCCACAGACACACACACACCGCTGGCTGACCCACGTCATCTCACCCATCGTCAGGACTGACGGCAGTGGGAGCAGGTGCAGTCAGAGCTTGCTGTGAAAATGAATAGAATCCCTCGCGTTTTCCTTTGAGAATGTTTTATAAGGGCTGTGCATAAGGACGGAATTCGGCTTAATTGATTTATTTTGGTATATGTCGGGTAGAAATGTTGGTTTTAAGCATCTTTTTAATGCAGATAAACAACCTTTTTTTCGTGCAAGTCTGCCACTGCATTTACCGTTGATAAAAAGGAGGTACAAAAATTCATTGGTGGTGCCTGCAAAATTTTAAACACGTGACATCGGTTACATGATAAACGCAGCGACTGGTCAAAGGTGGCTGTAACTCAGCCCGATGCACGATACGTGCCACTTGACTGTAAGGTCACGTGTTAAGATTCCAGCACAACTGGGTTATCAAGTTATTTTGCTGCATCATGCAAGCTAGCTCACTGCGCATGTGTAAACCTTCCCAGCCTTGACACACCCAACGAGTGTGACCAGTAGCAGTGGAGTTAGTGGACAGTCATGGCGCTGTCCTCAGGCCTTCTGGCCTCCTTGCTCTGTTTGGGCTTCCTGGGCCCCGGCTTGGCCCAGAAGCGTACGGAAGAATGTACCTGTACCCCCCAGCATGGATCCTTCCACAACCACCACGCAGTACTTCTAGACGGGTCTCGTAACGTCAGCCTTGCTGAGTACAGCGGTACAACCCTCCTGGTGGTCAACGTAGCCACTTTCTGAGGGTTCAACGAGCAGTACCCCAGTCTGAATGCACTAAGGACCATAATGGTCGACCGGAACGGTTACCGTTTTGAAATCCTGGGTTTTCCCACCAACAACTTCGGTCTACAAGAGCCCGCACCTAACAGCAAGATCTTGGATTGTGTCAGGTGAGTACAGAGTTATGTAATAGGCGTCAGGGCTTTGTTTGAGTTTCTTCAGACTAGTGACCGATTGTTTGCTCGGTTACAAGTTCTTGATAAAAACACAATCGTGTGACGCATCAAGAGTCATGGTTACGGTATGTTACATCTAAGTGCTGCATTGTGTTCCTTGATAGATGTATAAAGTAGAGTGGATTCATTCCTCAAGCTAACCGACATCTTTTGCACACCGCAGTCGTCCCTCAGTAAGACATCTGGAGCCGCATAGTTCACGTTTAGAACTGCGGTGTGCTAGATGTCGGTTAGCTTGAGGAATAAATCCACTGTACTGTGTTTATACTGTTGTCCCTTGATAGATTTAGATAGGTGTACATGCGGTTCTGTACGCCGTTCTTACTGATTGTTCACCGCGGACTCAATTGCAAGTAACTCAGCAAGCAAAGTTGGATTTTACGAGACTCCTTGAACAGCTTTTCAGTGCGGTATAAGTTTGCCTCCTGACGACATATTGAAACTTTTATACTAAGAATGCTGCTGATTCAGATAGCCCGACATTTGCGCAAACTCAAGCCTGTTTAACGCCATTCTTGTTCCCATATTTGAGACAACACTGTCAACAGGCGTCTAACGCGCGCGTTAGAATAGTGACTAATCATTAAAGGCCCGGTCACACTGGCCGAACTTTGCTGGAGCGTTCCTTGAACGGTAGGGACGGGGGCCGAATTTCGACAACGCTCGTCACCACGCCCAAAATGTGGGGGGAAAAATGAAAATACGGGAGTTGGCTTAGCGGTGCACCGCTGAAGCCGGCGTTGCTTTAGCGTTGGTTTAGCGGTAGCGAGCGTTGCTTTAGCGGTGACGCGAGCGTTGGTATAGCGGCGTTCTGCGCATGCGGTTTAGCGAAGTTTGTGCAACGTTTAATCGCCGCCCGGGCAACGCTGGCGAAGCATCGGTGGTCCAGCGTTCAAGATTTCTGCGTTGGCCTAGCGGACCCAAGCGTACATAAACTTGCGTCTAGCGATGCCAAACTTTGACTGGGCGTTGGTGGAGCGGGGGTGAACTTTGCCGGGGCGGAAAATTGCCCCCTCCTCAACGCTCGCAATATTTTGTGCTGCTCAAAACTTTTGGAGCGGTAGGAGGGTCCCTCCAGAAACATCAGCGGTGGCCGGGCGTACACTGCGTTGCTTTAACGGCGGCCAACTTCTGTTAACGGTGGTGAACGGTTTCCAGCGTTGATGAATTTTATTCACCGTTCAAGGAACGCTCCAGCAAAGTTCGGCCAGTGTGACCGGGCCTTTACTAACGGGACCAGCTCGGTACCCAAGACAATTTTGCTCTAGCTGTTTGGTCTTTTTATCGTGTCAATTTAGAATCCATGCCATTTTTCCATTGAAAAACTACACTGCTTTGAGAAGTACAGAATCTGTATTTCTAAAAGCAGTGTAGTTTTCAATGGAAAAAATTGACAAAAGTTATATATGATATAACTTTTGTTATATTCCTTTTTGTCCCTTTCCACACTGATTTATTTACAAGAATGCATCATCTGTACACGCGAGGCTATTTCAACCTCCTTAAATTGGTTTTACATCGCTACTGTTTTCCTTACGACAGGTACATCAATCCAGGGAACAACTACGTCCCCAACTTCCCGATGTTCCAGAAGGCAGACTGTAACGGGGCGAACGAACAGCCCTTCTACACATATATGAAGGTGAGTTTCCTATAAAATGGCGTCGGTGTGGCGCAATCGTTAGAACGTTGGACTCGGAACCCATGGGTCCCGGGTTCGATACCCACCATGCCCCGACGTTGTGCCCTTGGGAAAGGCACTTTACACGACTTTCCCCTACGGTGGAGTGACGCCCACCGAGCCTCTTAGGCTAATCTGTCTAAAAGTGTGCCAAAAACACACTACGGATTTGGTGTTGCCAATGTGCCAACATCTGCACAGTTGCCACTGAGAACCGTAAATTTTTTTCCCCCTATAAAAGCGACTGGATTGGCCCGCCACATGGGTCTTTCCACACACGACTAATTTACATATCATACTAAGGCGGCCATCACCTTTCTTTTCTTTTTATTTTTCACACATTGCACCTTGCACAATTAGTAAATTTTTGATACACTTTTGCATTTTGTTACGAGCACCTCCACCACGGCCGTCATTAGCCGCGCACCGAGACCTTCCCTGAACGTGATGCCCGAAAGGGTCTTGTTCAGTATTCATAAGAAGAAGAAGAAGAAGACTGATAGGGTGATTGGCGATATGAAAACGTCCCGTTCTGGGCGATACCAGCTATTGTTGTGTGCAATGTTGTGTCCCTGCTCGAACAGGCCCCAAAATTCTAGATTCTAGCTGTTTCAGTTTCTTGCAATTGCATGACTAGTATGCACGCAAAGCCTGCGCCGAAATAAACAATACTAGTAGTTTATGCTGTACTGTCTGCTTGCAAAAGTGATTTGGACTTTCAACTTGCAAAGGCTGCAGAGCTTTGTCCAGTCGACAAACTGTTGGGCGTGTCCAAGTATTTCGTCCCCATAAAATAACTTGCCCATCGATCCTTTCCCATCCTAAGGCCACACCGCCTCAATTTTATGGATGACATCCGCGCGCGCATTGACTTTCGCCTGTTCTAAAAAAAAAAACAAAAAAAAAATCATGTCTTTGGAGGCTTCACGGAACTCCGGAACTCGGCTGGAACTCAGTACAGACTGCCGACTCATAAATGCCGCAAAAGGGCGGCTTATCGTAAAACGAAGGAGGAAGCTGTGAAGGAGGATGAGACCTGAACAAGACTATCTACATCTACCTCCTGCAAATAAAAACTTGTTTGTTTGATGCAGTCACTGTGCCCTGTGCTTCAATTCGCAATACCGGCTTTGTATTCCTGTGGTTAAGCAGCATTTTTTTTTTTTTGCTGGATTTTTTTTTTCGCCCTCTCGCATTAGTTTTGTGGTCCCCAGAGGATGTCATCCATAAAATTAAATCATGGTGGCCTAACATTAAACAACAACAGCTTTGTTCTGTTATCTTCAACATCGAATACGTTTACGTCACTAATCTTCAACATCAAATTCTTTTACGTCACCAGAGCTGCTGCCCTGCTATCTCTGACATCTTCCGCGACAAAAACAGGCTTTACTGGAATCCTATTAAGAACAGCGACATCCGCTGGAACTTCGAGAAGTTTCTAGTCGACCCCGCTGGAAAAGCTGTCAAGAGGTAAGAATTAAATATAATTATGTTGTTTCATACTTGAACTGTCACTGATATTGATATTTTGCTAGAACCAAGCAGTCGAAGGGCCAACCGTCGAATATTCGATTCCACTTCCGGGGTTTTCTAAAACCCGGCAGACTGTTCTGGGACTGAGAACAGCGTTGACGAATGAACGAGAGCACATGTTAGCCTCCGACTTTGACCCAAGATATAAACAAGAGAGAGTCGGTAATGATGGTGAAATCGTACTGACTGAAAGAAAAGGATCAATTTGAGATATTTTGTGGCTCATTTACCGATGGTTTACTTCTGATTACGTTGTCAACTTTTGGGTGTGATTCGAGGGGTGTTGTGGGGACCCGATGTCTATTTTGGTTCGATCTGCGCTCTCACCCATCTTTTCGGCATCCAATTATGGGACGAAAGCACACGGCAAATGTTGCAGAAAAAGCACATAAAGTTTCGTCTGGGATTATCAACGGGGTATTAGGTTATAGCTGACTGATTGCCGGTGGTGAACTGATTTCGGCACTTTCTTTTCTGCGATCCACTCACGTTAGTAGGGCTGCTGCTCGTTCCATCAGTTTACAAACACAATGAGTTGGGTATCATAGAAAAGAAAATTACACAAGCTTTCTAATGATATATAATACATTGAAATTGATAAAGAGACAACAGAAATATAATCGAACAAAGTTGAAGTTTAGTTCCATGGTTAATACCGCTACAAAGCGGCCGCGTTCCAACACGCGGGGCGCTGTGGTCTAACGTTAACCAGGTCAACCTTGTCTATTTTGGTTCTGCGTTATCAGCCATTAAAACGTTATCAATCTATAAATCAAACTAAAGCTGATGTTTATGGGAATTTGCACACACAGTTTTCAAGAGGGATTAGAATGCAACCTGCTGATTACAATCCTACAAACATAACTACATTTGGAAAAGGACATCACAAATAGTTGACGTGTGTCAGCATCTCTACACAAATACTGTATTACTGCAATTACAACTATCTAATTTATAACTTAGCAACGAACGGCCATTAGCGTAAAGTATTTTTTATCATGGACACTTTTGAACTGTACAATTAACAACTGACAAGCGTATTGAATGTTGACACTCTAGTCGTCCACATACACGAAGACCTCTGATAACTGATACATGTATTATATATTATGCTCATAGCCTGGAGCCCAGTGTTGTTAGCTTTGGTCCGCTCCCGACGGTCGCTACTCCGCTACACAGTCAGCAAAACCACAGTTGATCTATATTTGTACACATACATGTAAGACGCCACACAAAGATGACAGTCAAGATGCATAGTTGCTTGCTTAGAGACCGCCTCACAGGGTAGAACGCGCGAGGAGCCACGTCTCTGTAACGGAGTGAACATTTTCTATATTGGTGCTGCGCTCCCCTAAAGACAAGTCGACAATAAGCTATATATCAAATAAAAGCTATGGTTTCTAAAAATTAGCACAAGAATTTTCATATTAATTCATGAACTCTACGTGCTTACAACGCCGTTACAATTTTGACCACGAAGTTCTACGATTGCATGAAGAGCGACCGTGCGCGGGGTAGAACGCGCTAGGTGCGGCGTCTTCATAACGGAGTGAACATCTCCCGTCTGCTACTGTCGTGTAATCTACCATTTAAATCGAGATTAAACTACATATTCAGGGAAAGCTCAGGTTTGTGGGGAATCAGCATATCAATTTTAAGAGGGTAAGTGCATTCTTGTCGCTTACGACGGTGACAAAGATGAACATCAAGTCCCGTGGTTTCTGCTCCGCCGACGCGTTCTAATTGTGTTCGGAACGCGCGAGGCGCCGCGTCCTGTCTTCAGCGGAGTGAGCATTTTCTATATTGGTGCTGCGCTCCCCTATAATCAAGTCGACAATAAACTATATATCAAATGAAAGGTAAGGTTTCTGGAAATCAGCACAGAAATTTTCGATAATATTCATGAACGCTACACCCTTGCTATAAGCCAACAAAAATGGCTTAAAATGCGTAATGTTTAGTGCACAACGTCTTACAGTGTTCCTCAATAAACACCAATATTTTGACCATCGTTGGACGCAACAAAGCTTGTTTTTTAAGCATGCCAAGTTTCATGGACCTGCAGTCAACCAACTTTCTGCTATGAGTATTAAAGTAGAGGGTAGTTTCACGGGAGAGGCGCGCTGCGTCGTTTTTGCCGTTTAATAAAATAAGCGTGTTCTAGAGCATTGGCCCTTCGACTGAAGTACGTGGATTGAATCGCATGGTCTAGCCATATAGATAAAGACGTGCTTTTTATATGACGTTACTTGCGCCATGTTGGAGTACATTGCACGTCGATCTGTCACACACACACCAACATGCTGCTGCTGTACTCCAACATGGCCGCTAAGGGATAAACGCCTGTAAGAGGTGGAAGCCTTCTAGAAGGCAGGTGTCTTCAGGAAAACTTCTTAGTTGAAGAAAAGTAGCTGCATAGCCTGTGTTTTCCCACCAACAGTTTCGGTTTACAACTTCGGTCTAGCCTTTAAATTTACGACATTTTGTTCCGGTACAGGTTTTCGTCGTACGTGACACCCGAGGATCTGGAGTCCGTCATCGACGATTTCATCAAAAACTGGAACACCACGAGAGACCGCACCTCCGCCTCCGGGGCTAGGAGCTCACGTAACAGTGGCTTCCTCTCCTGGCTCAACTAGACCATTCCTTTTTCATAATATGTTAAACAATCTACTTTCACAATTACGATGGAAGTAGAGAACAGTTTTTGAGTGACCTTGATCTTTCTATTCCAATATGACACTAACAGAAAAACTAACAAATACCTCATACCAAAGCTTTTAGCCGACATATATTACATGACAATGACTCACCTACCGTGTCCATATATGCCTTCTCCGGGCATTTGACTCTCTTTCCTGACCTTCACTGATCTTAGAGATGTGTGACGTCAGGGGTGGGTCAAAGGTCCCAGGAAGTCGATACCTGCCGCCGCCCCGGTTCGACGTGGGTTGATGGGCCACGAGATCATCACAAAAATGACTGATATTTTTTGACTGTCACTCTCCGTTTGCAATTGATTCTTAGGCGGACTTGTAATGTATCGTGTGTTTAGTGTGCGTTACATATTCACTGTTAGTCCTTGGACCCGACAAGTATATGACGAAGGAATCACAAACCACTTTGTGGGGGGTTCTTTCAGAGGGGGATGAAGCCTTCCTCGGCCTTCGTGCATTCAGCTGAGGGGGGTGACATCCGCTGTTGTTGAGCTCAACGTTGTAGAATAAACATATTGAAACGATCCCTCTGAATCATGTCTTTGTTTGCAACGGGGGTATGTGTAAATAAGCCACCTAACAGTTCCGAATGCATATGCACAGTACAGTCGTCTAAGTGGTGCATTGTGGTCTAGGTCAAAGTTTCATAAAGATCCCCAGGGAGTGATATTGAGATTCATATCCCTTCGTTTGAAAATAAACCCCCCTTATCTAAATGTTTTTGTAACATGTAGAAGGTTTAAGCAATGATGAAGGTCACTGAAAACGCGCCATCTGCAACGTTGTAGCTGGGCAACACTGGCCTTGAACTTTGACCTAGACCACAATGCATCGCGACCGCACATGCGCACTTGGAACTGCGAGACGGCATGTTGCATATATTGTGTGCTCGTGTGTCAGTTGCCAAAAATCACCGATAGTGGAATTTGTGACAGGACAAAATTTTGTGAAATAACAAATGACGACATCCAAAGATTTCTCTCTTACATTAACAAAACACAGAAAGGCGATATGGATGTCTGCTAGAAGCAGTAACAGTGAACCTGTAACGCCTAGCTTCAGTGCACAGTGAACCAGTAACATCTAGCTTCAGTGCACAGTGAACCAGTAACATCTAGCTTCAGTGCACCGTGAAACCAGTAACATCTAGCTATCTAGCTTCAGTGCACAGTGATCCAGTAACATCTAGCTTCAGTGCACAGTGAACCAGTAACATCTAGCTTCAGTGCACAGTGAACGAGTAACACCTAGCTTTAGTGCACAGTGAACCAGTAACACCTAGCTTCAGTGCACAGTGAACGAGTAACACCTAACTTTAGTGCACAGTGAACCAGTTACACCTAGCTTTAGTGCACAGTGAACCAGTAACGCCTAGCTTCAGTGCACAGTAAACCAGTAACATCTAGCTTCAGTGCACAGTGAACCAGTAACACCTAGCTTCAGTTCACAGTGAACCAGTAACATCTAGCTTCAGTGCACCGTGAAACCAGTAACATCTAGCTTCAGTGCACAGGGAACCAGTAACATCTAGCTTCAGTGCACCGTGAAACCAGTAACATCTAGCTTCAGTGCACAGGGAACCAGTAACATCTAGCTTCAGTGCACCGTGAAACCTGTAACGCCTAGCTTCAGTGCACAGTGAACCAGTAACACCTAGCTTCAGTTCACAGTGAACCAGTAACATCTAGCTTCAGTGCACAGTGATCCAGTAACATCTAGCTTCAGTGCACAGTGAACCAGTAACATCTAGCTTCAGTGCACAGTAAACCAGTGACACCTAGCTTCAGTGCATAGTGAGCCAGTAACACCCAGCTTCAATACATAGTGAACCAGTATAAAACCAGTATTAACACCTACACTGTAGCTTCAGTGCACAGTGAACCAGTAACACATAGCTTCAGTGCACAGCGAAGTCATAATTGTCCTGATGACAGACGATCGTCGAAACATCGGCTAAAACATTGGCATTTGACCTGCACTACTGTTTATGTAGGTCAGGACAGGTTCGTGCTTGGGATAGACATGGACACAGACCGGGAATCTTTATCTGAGACTTACGGCGACCAGTGGATACCAGTATGGCGAGACAACCTGATCTATCGTCTTAATAAGGTAAGGGCATCTTGACATCCCGGGCGGCGATAATATTATATCATATCATATCATATCATGTCATGTCATTTCATGTCATGTCACGTCATGTCATGTCATGTCATGTTATGTTATTTCGGCCGTCGGGCGATCCGACTCGCGGTCGGGCCGATACCTCGGGCGATACGGAATACACCGTGTTGTATTCTATATGTATATGGGATAACAGACGTTAACGTGCTGATATAATAATCTTTATTGCAAGTTGGTTATTCTGTTGACAGCCTTCAAAACGGGGAAACGTAGACTTACACTTTTGTTCACAATGCTTCTCCTGTTACATCTATCCCATACCCAGGACTTTCATGGAGACATGAACCCTGAGATGTTTGAATTTAACTTCGAATTTGTGGAGAACCCCGCAGATGGAGACACACCAAGTTATGTTCAGTTGTCCCTCAGCAGCTCCGGTAAACAACGGGTGCACTTTGGTGAGTGTCCTTACTAAACTTTGCCCCAGTTGTCACACATTCACAAATTTGGCCTCCCGAACGCTAGCCGAACGCCCACCGACCATGGTTAGGAGTGGGTCGGCGCAAAGTCGGCTGGGTCGGCTGACATCCGGCGAATTCGGCTACGGTTCGGCTGCCGAATGTTTCAAAATAAGTTTAAAACTTTCGTGGGTCGTTCGGGAAGTTCAAGCATAGTTGGGTGGTTTTCGACCGTAAGGCAGCAAAACACCAACCATCCATTCGGCAGTAAGTCAGCAGTGTTCGGGGCGTCATGGTTCAGGGATCAAAATTTGACTCCAATTTAACTGAAATTTGTTTTGATTAGTATGGTAAGGTAGGCGTGGCCTATTATCTGGTCAGAGTGCTCCCGAACGTCAGCCGAACCTAGTCAGCCGAAAAGTTTTGAAACATTAAATATTTGGCTGGCGCAGACGAATAGTAGCCGACCTGGCCGAACACCAGTCGACCCAGCCGACCTTGCTCCCGACCTACACCTGACCATGGTTGGGGGGCGTTCGGCTAGTGTTCGGAGGCAAAATTCGTGAATGTGTGCCAGGACTTTAAGCTAAGCTTCTGTGTTTGTTTGGAGTGTGGCAAATGAGAACAACACTAGTAAAGCTACTACTACTACTACTACTACTACTACTACTACTACTACTACTACTACTACTACTACTACTACTACTACTACTACTACTATTCTTCGTACTTGCCACACAGAAAACTAGTTTTGCAAATCTGTTTTCTCATTCAACCCAATATTTCTTCCTGGTCCAGAAAAACTTGGCCTCGACATTGACTTTCAAGACGGCGAAGGAATCTTTTTCTACGAGGGACCGAACACCAGCTGCAAGTGGAACCTGAACCAGGTGCGTCGCTTAGCGAAAAGGAGCGGCTTTGCAGTAGATGCCTGCTGGACAAATAATGAGGAAAATTATTGTGTCGTCTGCTTGGCACCTGCAGCATGGTAATAAATAGACCATGGTCTGTTCGAAGATAACCATGCTACCCTGTATCTTCTTGGAGATTTCAAGTGTCAGGTCATTTGGCCCCAAAAATTGAATCCATTTTACGAAATGGCAGGGGAGGACGGAGAAACACAAGGGAAAACAATGTTTTTCATTACTATGGTATGAAGTGACATATAACTAAAAATACAACAGTTGGATAGCTAACATCCCATACATTATTGGTAAGGATTTTTATTTGCATAATGCAAATTGTTGATTCTCAAGATTTAAAAAAAAGTTTACGTCCCGCATTCCAGTGCTGGAGCAGCTGACAGCTTTCAGGTTGATTGGGTACGTTTTGAGACATGATGGTGGCGTTGAGTTCAGTGTGCGTTGTCAACAGACTGCGTAGTAGTACAACTATCCAGCACCGCCTTTGGTACTTTCCCAGAGTTTCAGTTCCTCTTTTAGGCACAGACCATGCGAGAGATTTAAGGAGGGGGAGCGGCATTCTAAAAAAAAAAAAAAAAACAAGGCCACAGAGAGAGAACAGAAAATAATTGTTGGTAATAACGAATAAATTCAATTTTGAAAATGAACGAAAACCTATCTGAATCGTTCTTTAACGCTAACTGTACGTAAGCAAATTATTGACGCCAACATTTCTAACACCCCAACGAGGAGTGTTCTTAAGAGTTTTTCAGTTGTACGAGACCTGGGAGATGCCATTAGGGCAGCTTGTGAAGGGGGGAGGTCGAGACTCGGTGTGCTGATTCATTAATGACGGCAATCAGTAGATGAAAGACAAACATCACAACGACAACATACATTTAAAACTTGTAAGAAATTGTCGTCTGTTGAAAAATGCTGAATAACTGTGTGTGCAAGTCTAGGAAGCAAAGCAAGTAACCACCCCTCTCGCATACATACAATGATTCCACGCCAAAGTTTGGGACCTGTTAGCTATTTACCTTTTGCAAGCGGTGATTGGTCCGGAGTATGTATGACGTCATCCAGCATATAAATACCGATTGACGGCTTGCGCACAGTGTACAATACAGTCTGGACGTTCCTGCTTCACAACCGAGGGCCCCCAAACGCCGGGTAGGCTGTTGTGTCCGGTTGAACTCAACCAGCTGGCTGTGCCAAAAGGTAAACGAGCTCGAGCCAGAGTCCAGTGGCTTTCTTGTGAGGTACGCCATATTCAACTTGGTGAGTGAAATACGGCATCCAGAACGATCGTTGTTAATAGAGTATGACATGTTAGTAATTTACTGAGAATGCTAGTGGGATGTGATTTATGTTACAATATAGTGTCATTCTCGTACAGGACTGTTCAGCCATAGGCGAACCTGTAGGGCTGATATCAATTAGCATTTTACTCTGGTTGATATTGACTGAAGGAGGCCATTTATATTGTGGCGTTAGGTCGATTTGCAATAGAGTAAACAAGACTATGTACTTGGCATCGCCTTGGAAATTTCCCCAAAGTTTTAAAGTTGCTGTTTCAGGTGCATACAAGGACGGACAGGTTTGAGGGAAGGGGGTGATATTTTTAAAAAATAGAAAAATGTGTCAGAAAGAGGAAAAAATGTATAATCTATTCAAATGTTCTTGTTCCGGAGAAGCAATATGAAACCTATGGACTTGGGACTTGGTTTCAGTTCCTCTTTTTGACAAAGAAGTCTTTTAAGCGCCTTTGACGCAACGCAGTGTAACCAAGGAGATTTTAAGTGTCTTAAGTCTAGCAAAGCTCATATATCTGCGTCGATGTGGTAATGAGCTTGTTGTTTAGTACCCGATCCCCGCTCTCTCAAAACGCAATCTAATACTCCAATACTTCCTTTGACTCGGTAAGAAAAAAATTCAAAATAAGTTTGCAGGAAATAAATCAAAATAAGTATGCAGATTGAAATTAGAATAATCAAATAATCTGTTGCTTATTTGCATACAAGCTTGCTTTTGTAATCTGAAACCTACTTGGGACTTTCCCATAGTTTCAGTTCCTCTTTTTTAACAAAGGCTTTAGAGCGCGGATGACGCAACGTCTGTTAATACCATTCGGTACTTTCCCATAGTTTCGTAACCCCCCCCCCCCCCCCTTCATGTTTTTTTCTTCTGATACGGCAAGCAAACTAGGTTTCGAAGAACTCATACCTCCGCCAATGTAAAAGTTTACTGACTAAATAAGCCTTTCTTGATGTTACTGTTCAGCTGACAAGAGCAAGGAGACCCACACGGTGAAAAATGGCAAGCTGGCAGGTGAGCGGACATCATCATTTTTGTCATGTTAAAATGAAAGTATCTACCTGTAATATTTCTTTTTTGTCTTCTCATGATAGCTTATAGACACACAAAGGCATGGTGGAATTTCTGTTTGAAAATCTGTTTAAGTATCTGTTTAAATGCTGAAGCTTTCAGGCAATTTTCTCAGTATTTTCAAATGTAAGGTCTCAATAATTGAATGCATGTTGATCATTAACCGACTGTCTGTACTGTTGTACAGGTTGTACGAAGGCGCCGAGGGCAAGAGAACGAGACCCCAGAACAGGGTAGCATGCAGGTGACTTAAATTAGATTAACAAATGCTCCGTTTTAGTCAATATTATCAACTGCAATAAGTGCTACACATGGCCACAGACACAATACACAGATACAGATATTGTAAGGAGAAAGTACTTTTAGTTAAGATGCCAGTTGTGAAAGTCTATATGATTCATCTAGTACATACTATGCTAATCTGCATATTTTTGGCGACGCCTCAGGGACATAAGTATTTATTGATTAAGATTTGCAAGACTTTTTTTGGGGGGGGGCGCTTAGATATAATGACTAACACGTGGGATTGTTTCCTAAATTTTTTTATGAAAAGGAGAATAAATGAAACTGTCTCACAATGCAATTTTGTTTACCTTTTGTTTGCTGCCAAGGCATACCATTGAGATGTTCACCAAAAATTGTGGTTTACATTTATTCCCAACTGTGAATTATGTAGCCTGTAGCTGTATGTATGTTATCCAAATTATTTGCAGGATCGAGTCCATTCAAAATGTGAAATGTTACTTTGAGGGTAGATCTGTCGTATAGATGATAATACTGCTAAATGATGTTGTTCTATCGCATTTGATGAATGTTAACCGTCCCATTTGACAGGTGACCAATGTCTTTTGGAACCGCATTCTAGAAATGCGTTCATCCGACATCGTCATGACAAGAGAAGACATGGACGCGTTTTACCGAGACGCAGTCAACTGGTTTGAATCTATGAGGCCAAGAGATGGGATGGGAAACACAGTGGTGTCGCAGATGCCTAGACTGCTGAGGATCGCCATCAATGCATTCAACATGTGCCAAACAGCCTTAACACCTTATCAACGGGAGGCCGGTGAACAAATGCTGAGAGATGCTCTGGACATGATGTCCGATTTTGTGGGCAGCCTTCGAAACATACTCGAGGAAGAAGCTCGTGTCATCCACAGAGCCATTCAGGTATAAAAATCATTACCTGTTCCTATTATCAAATCTCTGAAAGGAAATTGACATACAAGTATATACAGTTTCACTTGAGGCCTTACATTTCAGACAATTATAAAAAATGAATTTCCCAGCATTTCTAAACATTTCTTGGCCCGACAACATAAGCGGACTCTAGCTAGCACAGTGTGGTGAAATTGTAGGCCCCAAGCCACTTTTACGTCTACTACAATAAAGTTATTTTTCTCCAGAATCGCCGCCCGTTTAATGCCCAGGAGCAAGGGATACTTGACAGGATGAAACAGTTTCTTTGGGTACGTAGTCCTTCACATTTTGGGTGTTTAAGGAAGGCCTGATGTTCACGTATGTTTGATTTTGCCTTTTCCGCTAATCAGTCATCCATGATACAGTCATTTCACATACAGCGGAAGGATTGTAGAGCAGTGTGGCTTTCATCATGTTGATATTTACTGACGTCACAATTTCCTACTTTGGCAGACAGAACGCTCTACAACTGAGATCGTCGTTGTTGCCCTCCTGACATGCGCTGCCCTCTATGGTATAGCCTGGGGCCTTGAAATGATCGGTGGGGCAGCAGCAGCAGCAACAGCCGGTGCAGCAACTGTCTAAATAGCTGTAGCGACCGGAACAGCCGGTGCAGCTTGCAACGTAACAGTAAACACCGCAGTGGTTGAAACAGGAGGAACAAAGGCAGCCCTTGCAGTTGCCATGGTTACGATGTGTTCGTAAGCATGGCAGTTGGCTTATGCACCACTGTACTTGTATGTCACTTTTCTCCATACATATATGTTAGGTTTTAAAGCTCAATTTTGCTGTTACATAACATAGTTGAATTCTATCCTTTTTTCAACGTTTAGACAAATCATTGTGGGCTCATGTTGTAACATTTAATCCTTGCCCCGCCCCCCCCCCCCCCCAGTGACAACGATCCACTTATATGGCGTGTTGCTTTAAGGAAATGTGATGTTATCATTTAGTGTAAAATGACTGTTGGTGATTTTTGCCACCTTTTAGAATGGCCTCTTTTAGTACGAGGTCTAGAGAGCAGTGTAATCTCAAGATTGTTTTTTGTTTGTTTGTGACGTTCAGCTCTGTAAACATCAGTTTATTCATGTGGTAGTTTGCAATCTCTCTTATCATGTTGTAGTCAAATACGCACTTATTGTGGGACTTATTTGCGATAGTTAGCAACGCCACAGTCTGAAATACATTTTCATTTCGATTAAAACACTATCTAACAATATGCTAAATCTGGTAGAAAGTGGCAAATGTGATAACTGCAATGAAAACCACACAATTGAGCACCTGTTTGTATATTGTAATGATGTTGTACATTTCTGGATCCAGTTAAGTATTTGGTGGAAAAACGAAACACAACAAAATATAACATTGAATGAGAAACTAATGATATATCGTGTACCGGAAATAGCACATATAAACTTCAAATTATTAGTACATGTAATTACATTGTATTCTCATTGCAAAATATATACGTTATTCATGCTTTATACAAAAGTAAAACCGGCTTCCAGTTGTTCTTACGATAAGGTACGAGAAAGATTGCAGCACATGACACAGTATTGGCACTTGCAGATTTCTTCAAGTTCAAATATTGCAGTTTTGTATTATGTATTTGCACTGTTGTATTATGTTTGAATCCTTTAAAAAAGTAAAGAAACGTAGCGATTTGGCCGGAAATTATATAGTAAAAAAAAGACATATGTCCACGTTGTATTTTTTGCGTGTTGATACTGTCATAAATACAAGTTATCTCATTTCCGTCTGTTTACACTCAATGGAACAGAAGTGGGACGAAAAAAAGAAGAATCATGGCTGCATGCATGTCTGCAGATATGAAAGGGGGAAAAACTACTCGCTGCCATATCAGCTCAAGGTTGTAAGGTGGAGTGACACTATTGTATTCCTTTCGTTTCTCTTTGACGACGTTATTAATGGAAGTCAGCTGAATAAGCGTATTAAAGTGTCGTTTGGGGATTTGAACCCAGGGTCTAGCTATAGGGGGGGGGGGCGACCGCCGGCGCACACACACACACACACACACACACACCTGACACACCACACACACACACACAGTCCCGTTGCTATATGCAAGGCCATAAAATTTTTTATCTGAGACTTTGAAATGTTATTTCACACATTTTCAGAAGCAAATTTTTATTGACAAAGTCGGGTGAAATATCTAGCGCTTCATACAAGCAAATGGAGGGACAACAGACAGCCCGGTCCTGATGCATTTCAGAAAACCTCCTTGATTTCAGTTTTAAAAAGACAGAAAGAAAAACAAACAGAATCCCTACCTGCTGACCCTAACTATTTCAAGACTGTAACCGGAAACACGACATTTTTTCCAAGGCGATAGAAAACAACACAATCGGTAAAAAAAAGCCAACATCACGACATCAACCGTATTTACTATTGGGTGATTTAGCCCAAGTGTACATGTGGCAAGGCGCCAAGTGTGAACAGAGTTCATTTCCACGATGCCAAACCCATGAAACCGAAGGTACGAATTGAGGATATGCGATTTTTTTTAGCATCATTGAAACAGTCTAGACGACGGGGGTACTGGTGTATAGCATACGTTCTATCTGCGTCTGTCTCGCCAAGAAGTCTCGCAGTGTGTCAGAAAAGATGCAAAGGCGTGAATCAGTATTTCGTTTCCTATGAAAAGGCTTTCATGTGGTTCAAAACCATGGTTTACAGAGACATCAACTGTATCTTTATTTGCAATTGTAGACAGAAATAAAGCAACGTTTGTGAACCTGCCGCTTTTGAGGTCATTTTGTGACAGACAGACATACATGTTCATGTAACATATTGTTTTGGCATGTGGCTAAGGTACATGAGAGGGCGTTTGCACTGCAGTTTCTGTCTGTTCTGTCAGAAGGCGCTTTCTGTCAACGGGTGAAATCTGCTTTCTCTGGTTGTATTTTTCAGATAATACTCTGGCTGATTTCGATTGTGAGTTCCTCCCCAGGAGAATTCTAATGGAGACGAGGACATTATCAGCTTCATCTGGGAAGTGTGACCTCGCCTGAGGTCGTCTGGCACCTGCCGTGAGGAACACTCGAGGGAATTCTCCTGTCCAGACACCTTCCGCCGGAACACCTGTACCGGCAGGTGTCAGGTAACGGTCATCTCACAGCAGACTTCGGATTGGCTTTTGTACGCGTCTTTTTGCAGGGTTTTGTTGTTTACAATTGTGTTTTTGTTTGCTGACAATGATTATGAAATAGAGGAGGAAAGACAGAAAAGCTTGGCAACAAAACGACTGACTGACTACAATTTAGACTCGCCATACTTCGAGAGTGGCTGTCAACACAGGAAATAAACACAGTACTGTACACGTTACATGGGCTTCCTGTGAGTGTAGATCTTGTTGTTTATATTTATTGGTTTATTTTGTATCAACGACTGGCAGCCGTGACATACAAGGTTGAATTTCTATGCGGCAGTTCATGTTTACTCCACCCTGAGACTAGCGGATTTTGAATCGAGATTTAAAACGCCTTTCTATTTAGAGTATGCATAACTGTGACTTGCCGGACTCTAGAAACACTGTTTTGTGGTGGCGTTACGTTAATTATACATGTAGAAAATAAATACAAATGAATAAAGAAAAAAAGACATCAAAATATAAAATGGGGTCACACTGCTGCATGCAAAGTACTCGTCTACAACTGGACCCACCTAAAAAGCTCTATTTCTTATCCTTTTTGGGATTTAGCTAAAATTCAGTTGTTTTCTACATTCTGATCGCGTGTACAAGTTATTATCCAACTGTTTTCAACTCGCTTTCCAAGTAGAGGTTTAGGCTTCGGCTAACTAGTTTTTGACATCAGTGTTCAGGCGTTTTTATCTGGCTTTCTCAGTATACTGGTATCTTTCATACACCAGCCAAATGGATACTAACTGCACTGCCAATTTGATACTAACTTGCCAATTATTTTCATATTGTCTTTCAGCCACCGAAAGATCTGCTGGAGATTATCAAACTATCAAGATATATAACGATTAACGCTATGTATAACGATACCTTGTTGAGCACTTTTGGGAAAAACTGATAATTTTTCTAGCAAGACATGTCGAACTCCCATGCAAAATAACTTACGGACGACGCGATACTAACAATACCAGGCAGGTATTTTTCTGACTGGTAAATCCCTTGTGGATTCCGTGGTCTCAATTTTTTTGCAAAGTTTGAACTTTGAAGAAACAATAAAAGTTTGAATTTGTCGAGTCTGACAGATGGGAGACTGCTCGGCGCCTGGAAACCTTCCCGACAGGCCTTGCGAGTTTAAAGTCACATGGGCGGTTTTCATCCTAAATCCTTCCGTATGAAAGTAGAACCCCGAAAGGGTGTCAAAAGTGCACGATTCCTTCCTTCCCGACAAAATTGCATGAGCGCATTATATAACCGACAAATAAAATATCCAATCTCTATATCATTTTAATATCCGTAAGGTCGATGTGAATTTAGAGAATTTTTTAAAGATTTTGGCGGAGGGATATGTTAATTTAAGTCCATGAGGAAGCAGACGCCATGATGGCTGCCAGATCGTGAGGAAGTCCAGTCTCTGCGCGCAAAGTGGCCAGGATCGCCAGTCCCTCCACGATCGGACGGCTCTAGGACATATTCTAGGCGATTGGACACAGCAGCTGTACCAGAAGTAACTTCGGGAGGGCTGAGACAGTGGGTTTTCGCTTCCGGAGGCACCGAAGTTGTGGAGGAGAGTAGTTCCGACCCTTGCGGAAGAGCTCGGTGGGGGAAACGAGGTCGTCAGGGCAAGCCGAGGGCACAGCCGGCACCATGGCCAACACACTCAAATCCCTGGTCTCCAAGAAGAAGAGGAGATTTCAAGAAGACGGGTTCGACTTGGACTTGACTTGTATCCTTTGCTGTCAGTGTTATTTTCTAGCGCAAATCGCGTTTTCCGTGCCGGTTTCATGCGGTAACTCAGGTAGGCGAAACCTCGTTTTTCATTTTTCAGAACCGAAAAAAATATGCAGTAGTTCGTTCTTCAAGCCTTTACACCACAACGGCGTTCAAATCATAACACTCCCTCTTAATCAAAATGTCCTGTATGATTCTGGGAATGAGTTACAGTAGCTGTCATGTTGTGGTTTTTAGAAGGGAGGGGTCGGTGTTTACCTTGCCTGACTAACGCACGTGAGAAACTGGGGAACAGTTCCACTTCCCTTCTCTTGAGTTCCCCCTTGCACACCGCGCCCAATCTGTCATTTCTAGACCCCACATCTCACCCCAAAAACCACCGGAATCCTGGAGAGAAGAGAAAATCTCGCTCGTTGCTCGGAAAGTAGCTTTTGTAAATGTTTTCCGGTCGCGATCCCCCCCTAATCCCTAACGCCTACGTTGAAGTGTAGAGAAGTGACTGTATAGCTAATTTTGTGGTTTAGAAGGAGGGTTGTGGTAGATTGGGTGATGGCATAGAAGTGTCAACTAGTGGTTTGTTCAAGAGCACAGCGAGCAGGTTTTCTAAGGAGGTCAGATTTGTGTTTAACAAATTATACATGCCTAGGAGTGTCTCCAAGACCTGTTCTTCAAAAATCAGATGCAAGACACTTACCAGACAGTTGCTCCGAAGCAAATCCTTGAAAAAATGTCTTTTCTCCAAGCCCTGTTCTTGAAAATCAGATGCAAGACACTTTTTATAGACATTTGCTCCGAATGCAAATCCTTGAAAAAATGTGCAGATAAGTTAAGCACTGATGTCGGTGACACATTTGTGATTCTGCCCCAAAAAGGAGAGCTTTACTGCGATTGAGAACCATTCGTTACAATTTGCCAGCAGTGAGCATAAAGTATGCCTCATTACACTTACGATATATGGTACAAGATACCTGTCATTATGGTCCAAATTACTGCATGCTTTGCACACATAAAAAATGAGTCTTTTGAGATGTCCTAAAAAATTGGTCTTCAGAGACATTTTCGTATTACGGTACAACAGATTGGCAAGAGTTTTTACATGACAGTTTGAGGCAAATGGGGATAGCATAATGTACAGATAGACAAGCCATTTGTGATGTGACAAAACGAAAAAGAAATTTTGATGTTGTCTTAGTCTTTTGTGCCGTCACAGAGGCTGTAAAGGGTAAATGTTACGGAATGAAATTGAAGTTTTTGTTTTGATTTAACGCAATTTGTTCTTACGAAGGTTTACACATTGTAATGTTGTTCAGCTCCGAAGATGAAAGAAAAATGTATTTTAGGCTTGATAGTGCAGTTTAGATGCAAGGAGAGATCATACATGTACACATAATTACACTTACAGGTGTCATTACAGTGTAGTGTATAACAAACAGTTCTGCAACTTTGTTGAAATACTCTTGTGTGGTGTAGTGCTTTGTGCACTGCGCTACTCGCCACATCTAGTTCGAATTCTGTGAAGCCAGCGCGATTGCCATCAAAACCTCTGCACGTAAAAGAACCCAACACACTTATCGAGAAGAGTAGGGTTGTCCCGGTGTGCTTGGCTAAATACGCGGGCCGTAGCGAAGCCGCATCGCAGTAAAAGCTACTTGAAAAAGCGTCATGCTTCACCTCAGTTGAGGATGACAAAAGAAGAAGACTTCCATCCTGCTAGCAGGATCTTGGTCCAGCTCTGGTGCTGAAAGTAAGAAATTTGGTATTTTCATCCCCATGTTCTGTCCAAACACTACTGTAGAAAGATGTCTGTATGATAGAACCTTCAAGGATGCTTTAAGTTCCTGGGATGCATTCTTTCTCGCTACAAAATCAAACCACGGTATTACAGAATCTTGCAGTTGAAGTGTTTGGACATGTGATTTTAAATCACAGAATTCTCTTGGTAAGCTTCTTGATTCCTGTTCTCGGAAAAGTTGTGTTTTGCTGTGATCCTTGCTGTGGGTATCAGGAAGACAGTGATACCCACAACAGACGAAAAATGTCCAGAAGACAGACGAATGTTCTGAAGACAGACGAAAAATGTCCAGACTAAATGCATGATGTACAAAATGACTAACAAACTGGTGGATGTACCAACTACTAAGTATCTAATATCAGCTCAGAAAAGAACAAGAAATAGTCATGCCTTCAAGTACCAGAGTTATCAACCAAGGATTGAGGTGTTGAAAAGCTCGTATTTTCCGAGAACTATTGTAGAGTGGTACTCGCAGCCACCAAGTACAGTTGGGGCATCATCACTAGAAAGCTTTTACAACGCCTGCAGTTAGATGTGCAAAGATTGGGTGTAATAGGTCGTTCGGTGTATTATAGCCAGCCGCCGCCGCATCGCATGCCTGCGAAGCTACGCCGAAGCAGGGCTCTAGGCAGTTCGAATTTTTTTTTGGTCAGCCCAGGTTCATGATCGGACCTGAAGGAAGAGTGCTCACAATCTAGGGGGGTCCGGGGGGCAAATTTTGGATTTTTAAGCCTTTAAAATAAAAATGCAATTTCCCACATTTTGAGAGGCAAATCATGGGGTTCAGAGTGGTCCTTTGGATGTTTTTACATTTTTACCCAAGATTTTCATCAATTTTGTCCGTCAAGGTTGACTGATTGGTTTAAAAAAATTTCCGTCACATGCCACAAAGTTCCTACAATTGATGGTGCTGGCTAGAGCCCTGCGCCGAAGGGCGGTTATACCGGCTATACAGATGTACATCCAACATGGAAGAAGAGACATCGTGGGACAAAGATATAGATAGCTCCTGGCCCTGGGAAAGTATGAGCGTGTTTGCAAGGAAAACAAGGGTTTGTTTTGAGAGCGGAGCTTGTTGTCCTGGCCTTCATTTACATGTATCATCCCGGGCGAGGGCCACACCAATTTAATCCATTGGTTCTCGGATTTGCCTCTTCATTTTTTTTCCTGATTTGCCAAAAAAAAAAGGTATTAGGTTCTGTATCAACTCCAAAATGCTCATATTTTGGCCCTAATGGTTAAAGAAAGTCTTTGTCTTCCTAGTTGTTACAGTTTTTGTATCTATCAATGCTACTTAGTTTCATTAAAAGTTCGAAATTCATCGAATGAATTATAACCCAGCCTAAGTATGTTGACTTTATGGCTCCTATCCTAACATTTCGGGCTATCATGCCTTGGCCTGATTTTTTTGCTAGTCGCTTCATATTTTTTCTGAAAAAAATCCGATAACCAACAAATTGAATTGGTGTGGCCTAGGAAAATAGTGGCATCTGCTTGGGGAGGGGGGACTCCACCCATGTACTCCATGAAGAAGCCCTCCTTTGCTGAGTTGCAGATTAACAAGGAAAATAAAAACCCTGCCATGGTGTCAGACAGGCCTGCTGAGATAACATGCGCCCTAGTGATAGGAATTACTGTAAGTCTTAAAATATTTGCGGTGGTTTGGACCATTCCACCCTGAAATCATTATACCACAGCATGTCGTCAGAACGTACTGCTCCTGTGCGAAACCTGGACTTTTCACGTTTTTCGCTGGATGTTTGGTCAACGTTGCATCAAAATTTTGCCTGTTGCAGACGACATCTTTTCCTACACAACATTTGAAAACTACAGACGGGATGTCACCCTTATGTACGCGAATACAACGAGTCATTCTGTCGAAGTGCTATGCACCATACATTACGGGTTTCGCACAGGTGCAGTACGTAATCTGCAACGTGCTTTATACCACAGATATGCCAGGGCTCGAAATACTGGGTGCATATACACCTTAGTGCAGGTAAAATTGGAGCTGTGCAGGTATTTCTGATGTCTACCTGTACCTAACTTGGCCATGTACTAGGTTTATATACAAAGGTGGGCGTATGTGGATTTTTATTAGCTTCATTCACTGTTACCACCTATGAAGAATAAAAGAAATAATGGCAATGGTTTCTGAACAGTTTTTGATATGATTCATACTTCCTAAATTCTGAGTGGTGCAGGTAAAATTTGTCTGGTGCATGTAATATTCAATGTGACCTGCACCAGTGTAGTAGGTATGCAGAAAAAAGGATTTCGAGCCCTGTTTGCATTTCCATTGTCAGGGCTAGAAACCTGCTTGGAGACTAGCAAGTTGCATCTGTTTGACAGCAGTAGAAACCTTATGATCCTTCTGGGACCACAGGTCAAATTTACATGTCTATGAGAAGAGCCCCCCCCCCCCCCACTGTTACCCAGGTGTTAGGGCTTGTATCTGGTGTCCGTTTTGGTCCCAGTTCCTGATGGTATTCACTAGAAAGGTGCTGAGCCTCATAATCACCAAGGTCATTTGTATAGGAAAGAACCCTATTGGGAAAGCATAGGCAACAATGTATTTTTTAAAAATAAAGCCCCCCCTCCCCACCTGTACGGTCTTATAACTGTGGTAGTACAATCAGGGCTCAAAATACCACCTGCATATGAGGGTTAGTGCAGGTAAAATTGGAGCTGTGCAGGTATTTCTGATGTCTAATTGCACCTAACCTGCACCAGTCCATGTATATATACAATACAATTAGGTGTATGTGGATTTTTATTTGCTACATTGACTGTTACCACCTATGAAGTGTAAAAACAATGGCAATGGTTTCTGAACAGTTTTTAGTATGAACCAAACTTCCTAAATTCTGAGTAGTGCAGGTAAAATTTGTCTGGTGCAGGTAATTTTCAGTGTGACCTGCACCAGTGCAGGTATGCAGAAAAAAGTATTTCAACTTCAAGCCCTGTAACTTGCCAAGTTGCAAATTGCAAGAGAGCATATCAAGCCCCGCCAGATATAACAGCTGCTATCAGGTGCCTAACAAAGCTGCACGAATTCCACAGCTGCCTGTGGCGACAGGTTGTGCCCTTTTTGCTGTGATTGACGGCTAAGTCTGGGTGGAATTTTATAGGGGGAGATTTTATGTGCACTATTTGCCTTGGGTGGACCAGGTAATGTACCATGCAATCTCAAGGACAGCAAAAAGGCTGTTTATGATAGGCGCAAAATTGAGTCAACCTTTATTGCAGTTTGGAAGGTCTTGTTTTACATGTATGAAAGCAAGCGCAACAAGCTCGTCCTCTTTTGTAACATACGTACTGTGAATGCAGAAATTTTCGCCGTGGTTTCTAGTTTCATCAAGGAGCTTCTACACAAGGAGAGCCGTCGTGATTAGCCGCCCGCTGGGCGCCTTTGTTTTCCCCCGTCAAGACCCGCTGCGATCCTTTGTTCCCCAGCCGGCGCGGCATCTGTTTGATGCCCATGTTCGTAGCGGCTCTTCGCGGGCTTTTCCATGTAAATGAGCCGAGCCATGACGTCACACCCCCCGGGTTTCCACGAGTCACACCCGAAGCCCGGTCGACAAGGGGCGAAGTGGTTCGGGTTTCCGTCGATTTCCTTATTTGGAAAACTCGACAGGCCTGCGAAAACGTCATATTCGGAAAGAGCACAAAATGGCCGCCACTAGGATATTTTGATCGGCTCTTCACGACAAACATGGATAAGTTTACGGCCACTTTTGTAGACCCAGCTCCGTTTTCTTGCGACAGAATTATGAATTTTTAGATATATATTTAGATGGCGATAAAGAGAATATGGAGTTTTTTCTCGGTAAGCTGACATTTTTGCCGAAATGTTGAAAGGGTACTCGTCAAAATGGCGTGTTCTCTGGTGTTCGTACCGTTCTTGTTTTTTTCGTACCGTACCGTTGTTTTTGAAACTGAGCGGCTTTTGTATGGTTTTCGTTTCGATAATGGGATTCGTGTACTAGTACGTGTTGAGCTCTTTCGTAATTCCTTGATTTTTGTCGGGTATTCTAGTCGATCGATCTACTGACGGTCGCATACTTTACAAGTTGCTTGTTCACAGACGTCATTTATTTTAGGAATATTACTAGCAAATTACGGAGTATGATCCCATAGAATCCTAAAATAGAATCTCCAATTTTTTTTGTCCATGCTGTATGTACCCAACTGGAGCTTCTACCCCATGCAGCATTTTTAACTTTGCCGCGGACGTCGCGTTCAAAAGCTCCGCGGGCGGCCGCAGCGCAGGTCTTGGTGCTCCGAGCTTTTGCTGTCGAGAAGACTCTCGACTTCTTCCTCCTCTAACGTTATATCATCAAAATCATCTTCGAAATCACTCAAGTCAAAATCGCTCCACACGAAATCGTCATCCCCGGGCCGTGCCATGACGCGAATGCCGCGCCGTCACAAAGAAATTTAACAATGAAAATGAGTGTCTTTGGCACTTGGGTGTGAATTAAATTTTCACACGCGCTACGAACATCCTTGAAAGGAAGGTAATCACGACGGCTCTCCTTGTGTAGAAGCTCCTTGGTTTCATGTAGGTGTTTTTATTATTTTCTTAGGTTTGATTTTTTTAATTCAGGAATACTGTTCAAGTTTGTATGCGAAAGAAAATCATGTATATAAGTATTAAATTTTAGCTCTGTCCATAATGTCTTCCAAATGGTCACCTCTAGTTTTCTATAGGCAGGCTATAGGATGAATCGTAGGTTGCTACAACCTGATCTTTTGCAACCAACAGATCTGCAACAACTAGGTGTGTGTAGTCTGGTAACTGTACCGTAAGTCTTGAAATGTTCACAGTGGTTTTATCTTAGAGGTTTTCGTAGTGACCCCTTCACTCCAAAATGTTGACACTGAGAATATGCATTTGTCGTACGCTTTTTGTACTACAGTATTGCTTCAACCACAAACTTAAAACACTGCAGAAACCTCCTTTTCCTACTCCAAATATAAATGGTTTTACAGTACGGTGACATTTCCATACATTCATATAATTATCATCTAAGGAGGGTCGCCCAAAAGGTGCATTTTTATCAAATATTATTTGTTATGTTATGTTAAGGAGAAGGGGCAGAATAAGCCTAACAGGCTTCCACCCTTCTCTTGCACAGTGTTTTTTTATTTAATTTACTTCCTTTTATTCTGTATTTTGTGCGAATAAACAATAAACAAATAAACAAAAAAATACTCAGGCTAACTTGCTCCGCTGCCATGCTCTGTTTTAGCTGCGATTATTCGCTGATTTTACGAATGATTGTGACGTACATATATGGACATAAAAGTGGTGGTGTGAGTTAGAATGATATAATATGTCAAATACAAACTGGTTTTTGCAGGTGTCTCAAGTGTCAGCAAGCAAGGTGCAAAATACCTTAATGTATTTGCAAATTGCAGTTTGTAGAATAATGTTGTAGAATGCACCTAACCTGCACTGGACCATGTACTGAATTTACACACATGTATATATATGTAGGTGTATAATATGGATTTTTATTTGCTGCATTGACTGTTATCACCTATGAAGTGTAAAAGAAATAATATTGCAATGGTTTCTGAACAGTTTTTACTACGATCCATACCTCCTACATTCTGAGTGGTGCAGGTAAAATTTGTCTGGTGCAGGTAATTTTCAATGTTACCTGCACCAGTGCAGGTATGCAGAAGAAAGGATTTCGATCTCTGCACTCAAACTACTGTAAATCACGATTTTTTCACGGTACTTTTATATTCACGGTTTTCGCGGTTACTTCTGTTCCGCGATCTTATCATTATCGTGAACAAATGATTTGCTGACTTTCTTTTTGCTGCACCTGCCGCCACCGCGAACGTATAGTTCCGCAAACATGTTCATTTTTTTTCAGACCGCGAATTCTGCTACCGCGAACATAAAGTGATTTACAGTATGTCACAGGAACTGCATACAGTCTTATCTACAAAATAGAACCAGAACAGAAGGGAAAGATAACCTTTGACCTCCTTCTGTCAATACACCCCTAACTAGGTCACTGGATTTTCCACATTTTCTCCGTTTTTCATAGACTGATTAACGTTACGTATGACGCGCATTGCACACTATTTGCAATCACCCAAGGTACGTGAAGAGCGAATATTCTACCGAGGATTGGTTACGCTGCTTGTGCAAGTTACTGAGTTGGTTTGTTGGTAGGCCATGTGGTCTCTGGTTAACCCGTGACCCAATTGTGGAATTCCTTGCCAGTGTAGGGAGTTTTGCGTTCATTGTTTTGCTGATCCGCAAAGTCCTGTGGTTGTGTAGTTGCGGTGAGTTGCAAACATGGGGGAAACACAAAACTAGGCAGGGCTGGAAACACCTGTTTTCAACTTGTTAATTGCAAGTTGCATCATTGCAACAGGGCTCGAAATCCTATTTTTTTGCATACCTGACACCGAAAATTACCTGCACCAGACAAATTTTACCTGCACCACTCAGAATTTAGTAAGTATGGATCATACTAAAAACAGATCAGAAACCATATTGCCATTTTGTTTTAATAGGTGGTAACAGTCAATGCAGCAAATCCACATATACCTACATGTATATATAAGCCCAGTGGTACATGGACTAGTGCAGGTAGACATCAGAAATACCTGCACAGCTCCAATTTTACCTGCACTGACCTGCATTTTGCAGGTGGGATTTCGAACCCTGTATACCACAATGCCTGCCATCACAATGCCTGTCAATCAGGATTAGACCGACCATATTTGGAAAGAAAACTGTCAGAAGAGTCAAGAAAGGTCACGTTAGTGGTCTTTACATTATCTATATATAATATTAAATACATGTATATATAATAATCATTATGATATTTGTGTTTCTAAAAAGATACATCAGTGTACGAAATTATAACTTTTTTGAGCCAGGTTGCCCAGTGGCAACCTAGGATGAAAGCTAGGTTGCCCATCAAAATTCCAGGTTGCCCCGAATTTAAACTCTTCTACATTATGATTAACTTTGTTAGAATGCAATGTGCATTTATACATTTCTGACACAGAGTTGTTTCCCCTTACCTGAAGTGATGAGCTCTTCTATGGGAACTTTTCAATAAACAGTTCCCAGTGGAAGAAAGGGGTATCCTTACCACAAAATTTAGGTATTGCACTGGGCTACCTGGGTGTAGAAAGGGGGCCTGCATGCCCTTTTTCCTAAGGCGTAATCAGGCCTTTTTAGTCTCCGTAATCCGTAGGCAGCCGCCCAAAAAATCAACGTAATTCGTAATCAGTACATTTGCCGCAAAGCGTAAAGGTGTTATCAGCCCTGAGAACTTAACGTAATTTGTAATCGGCGGCGAAAATTTTGCGTAATTCGTAATCACTACCCCCCATGCAGGCCCTCTAGAAATAGGTTACACCAAGCAAAATATGGTTGCACAGTGCAACTAGGCCACCTAGTATTTCGTACACTGGACTACTAGAACTCCCTGACTAGAACATGTACTGGGATAGAACTGGACATTAGAGCATAGCAGCTGTTTCCCTTCCACCTTCCTGGGTCTATTTATAGCGCTGTTCTGTTCTTGATTAGGTTTGTTCCTAACCTTGGAAGATAAGATCTAGTGGAATATATCAGCCATGTGCCTGGCTGAAGTGGGGGCTGACAAGAGCTATTGTTGTCGGTGAAATTCGACTCCTTCCCAAACATTAGTGTGTCTCTGGGTGGTGGTCTTCAGTGTGATTGGGAAGATTACAATGTAGCACTGTAGTTAGCCTGGATGCCAGACGCATAGCACACTAGGTCCAGCACGTCGGCAGAACGTACTGCACCAGTGCGAAAGCTGTAATGTATTGTGCATTGCACTTTGGCAGAACATCTCATATAAGGTTGTTTTAGAGCATATATGGTTGACAGCCTGTCTGTAGTTTTCAGATGTTATATAAGAAAAGATATCGTCTGCAACAGGTAGGCAAAATTTTTATGCAATGTTGACCAAACATCCAACGAAAAAGGTGAAAAATCAGGGTTTTGTGCAGGCGCAGTACGTTCTGCCGACGTGTTACTAGGCCCAGAGTAGCCCAGTGTGCCTGACTGGTATGATTTCCTTAGGGACATGTTGGCCCTGGAGCCGAGGAACTGGCCTGTGTAGGCCCTGGAAACAGTCTGGCACCCAGGCTACATGTACACTATAGTAGCCCCCATACCAGGCTCTGCAGCAGCTAGAATCCTAAAATACCCATCTGCATTTTCTGGTATGATCCATACTTCCTAAATTCTGAATTTGGTGCAGGTAATTTTCAATGTTACCTGCACCAGTGCAAGTATGCAGAAAAAAGTATTTAAAGCCCTGGGTATATACATGTACTATAGTAAAGAGCTTCCCCTTTCTTCCTGATTGTTTCCATAAAAGGGAATGTGTTAAACTGAAGATTTTTCTGTTTTTAAAAAAAAGTCAGGTTGATTTTCCATTTAGTCCATTTCACAATGCAGGCTTGTATAACATAGTTCATGGTTTCCAAGAAAATTTGTTTGAAAATCCTACCCGTAGAATCATCTATTTATTTGGTAAAGCTAATACTTTTGGAGATGAGTTGCTTAGATTTTCAAAATCATCACAAACTTTTCAATTTCAAGTTGAACGGTGTTTTTTTCCCACTTCTAACAGGCCTTCCCTGTCAATCAGCCCTCCATTTACATGTGTATGCTATCTTGTGCCTCCCAATCAATCAATCAGCCTGTCCATTTACATGTGGATGCTATCTTGTTTGGAAGGTCACTGACCCCCAGTGTGTGTCTTGGCCCCTTTCCACTATGGATCAAATTTGACCTTGAAACATTGGCGCGTTTGTTATGTGCCCTTCCAAACGCTTACACACCCCTCCAAGTAAAGTGGTAGCTGCCACACTGTATTAGATTCAGTTAAGATAGATGGCATAGAAAGACTATTCTACTTTTATACAGGGGTGTTTGTTGTGTAGTTCACTTTTAAAAGACATATTCAAATGTCCTTCAGAATATTTGTTCACTCTCTGATAGAACTTGAAAGCTGATGTTATGAGACTTTCTGGACCAGTCCACTTCTGGACAGGGGTGTTACCAGCCTTGACATTGAGCTGTCCATGAGTCAGGATATGGGACCTCTGGGCATTCAAATTTGCGTCTTCCTGTCTCCACTGGTTTCTAAGAATCCCTAATAGCGATACAACCTCGCCATGTAGTAACATGTCAAATATTTCTAGATGTTATTTGAGGTCACCAACACACTCCAACTCCAAGGGAAATGCTTTCTCCGCAAAGTCACTGCAAAATTGTGTCTAAAATTGTCCAGCCATTTCAAGCCATAAAACATAGCGTCCTGAAATCTCTGAGATGCATTTGCTAACGGTGTTACTGGTTTGTGGCGGTTGTTACGGCCATTTCAGGCCGTATAGCCAAGTACTAAACGTTCTTCCGTTTCCCAAATGCCTCTGCCTGCAATTGGAACTGTGAACTGAGGTATTGCTTGGTCCTAAGTTGTTGAGGCCATTTCAGGTCATACAACTCAATTCCTAAATATATTCTGACTTGCTGTGGCTCGTTAGGTGTATTAGGTGGATATCTGTGAGATGTGCCTTCCGACCCAAGGCCAAATTTTCTGATATTCCTGATCGAGTAACTTGAAACAGCCCGGATATGCATTTCAGTAAGCCCTTTCTAGATTTTAAGATCATTTGAGGCCAAATATTCTGAAGTTTCTGATCAGGAGATTTGAAATGCCTAGGATATACACTTCAGTAAACCATTTTGAGCAATGTTAACATCATTTGAGGCCAAGTGTTCTGAAATTTCTGATTAAGAGACTTGAAACAGGAATAGGCACTTCAGTAAACCATTTCTAGGTAATAAGTACATTTGAGGGCAAATGTTTATCAAGACACTTGAATGAAACCGTATGACTGTTTCTGAACAGTCCTATTTGGGGGGGGGGGGTAGTGATTATGAAATACCCAAAATTTTCGCTGCCGATTACGAATTACATTAAATTCTCATAGCTCATTACAACTTTACGCTTTGCGGCTAATGTACAGTACTACTAATGAATTACGTTGATTTTTGGGGCGTCTGCCTACGGATTATGGAGACTAAAAAGGCCTGATTACGCCTTACGAAAAAGGGCATGCAGGCCCCCCTATTTGTGAATGACACTCTGCCAGGTATGATGACACACAGGCCACATCTTTAGAGGTCTGCAAATCTCTTTCCCGTTCTTTACCAGTTCCTAGTACTTCACGGCGTATGCTGATATAGATAGTTGTTTCATCCTGGCTTCACTGCCAAGCTTCAGACGGTTTTGGAGGCGTGTCAGTCCATCAATGGATGCAGCAAGTAATCACAGTCGGTAATGACGCAAATGGGGAGTTCGTTGACCTGGGGTCTAACTGAAGCCAGGATTTGATGGCCTTGGATTGGTTGACATTTAGGTTGGAACAAGTCCAAGTTTCAGTAAAACTCTAAAACGTAAGGTTACCGAGGCCACAGTCACCAATTTAATCAATTGGTTCTTGGATTTGCCCTCTTAATTTTTTTCTGATTTGCAAAAAAAAGAAATGAAAATTCGGGTTCTGAATCAACTTCTAAATTCTCATATTTTGGTCTCAACAGTTTAACAAAGTCCTTCTCTTCCTAGATGTTACAGTTTTTCCATCTATGGTTTGATTAAGTACAACATTCATTGTTTGAATCACACACCAGCCTGGTATGTTGACTTCATGACTCCTATTGTAGCATTTGGAGCTATCATAGGATGCCTAGGCCTGTGTTTTTTTTTGCCCTATCTTTTTTCTAAAAAAATCTTAGGACCAAAAAATCGAATTGGTTGGCCTAAAGATAGAAACATCTACACGCCAACGACGCTCAAACAGAATGAACATTATCGCACTCGACAATCTCCAAGCCGTGGAAAAATAACGAAGGCTTTTCGTGATAAGTTATCGCCGCGCTGCCAGCTTGCGTTACTGTTTCTCCATCTGATGATGGAAGCGAGTCGTGGTTCAAACACCGTGGGCACAATCTGTGGGTGTGATGACAACATTCGTCTTCCAGAAGACAGAGCAATCGTTGCCCGGCCACTGACTTCGCAGTAATTTCAAGATTGATGGTTGTTAAACGCTACAAAATCTTCACATTCAAAACCTGATACTGTAAATCACTATTTTTTTCGCGGTACTTTTATACTCACGTTTTTCACAGCCACTTCTATGCTGCAAACTTATCATCGTGAACAAATAATTCGCCAGCTTTCTTTCTTCTGCACCTGCCGCCACAGCAAATATATAGTTCCGCCAACTTGTCCATTTTTCTCAGATCGCAAACTTTTGCTACCGCGAACATAAAGTGATTTACAGTAATGTGTGTCAGACTGAGGTTGCCCATTGTTTTATAAGTCAGCACCAAGGACAGCAACAACTTGCACTGTTATAGAAAATATACCTAGTATTTGTTCTTTTTCCCTGTGTTGGTACAACAGTATGTAATAGATATACAGCCCCACCCTCAACAGGGAGGGGGCTACAGGTACAACACTCTGGTACTTTGGAACCTAAGCGCTCAAAGCCCCAAGGACAGACAACACTTAAGCTCCTGACACTCTGAAACAACAGGAGCTATTTGCCTAATTTGCATCAACCTTGTCTTGACTTAATCTAACTTTTGTTTCCTGTTTGACTATCAAAAATTTGTCTTCACCTATTAAACTATTTGCATGTCAATGAATAGTTTGTGCTTATAAACCCGCTGAATTTGATTTTTCTCTAGTGTCACTGACGAAAGGTAGTGGATGCTACCTGAAACGTCTGACTGTTTCCGAAATCATATCCAGTTGCTTGAGTAACAGTTTTTTTGGAGTATGTAATAAATGTTGCTGACATGATTGTGTCTGTATCAAATATATGAACCGTTCCTTAACCAGTGTTCCTCCAGACATTTATCCCAACATCATAGCGATGGGGTTTCCCGCCGAGAAACTGGAGGGCGTCTACAGAAACAACATTGACGACGTCGTCAGGTAAGGCACTCCGTTATTGCACTACATTTAGCTACAGTCAAACCTGCCCAAGCGGCCACCTCTTCAAGCTGGCTGCCTGGCCATAACAATCATTCTTTTCCAGTCCCGAAATTTGTTTCCATAGATGCAAGCATTGAAGGAAACCGTCGGAAAATCTTTTATTCATTATTTTCCCTTGGCCAATAGTCCCCAAAATCGATTTCTCACCTTGTTCACATTAGTCCGCCATAGTATTTGCACTTGGGAAGGTTTGAAGTTCGCGCCGTACCGCTCTGTTTCAAATGCGGAGGCGCCGCCATTTTTGTGTCACATCCGGGCCCTTTTCATGCCTGACGTCACGCCATAAACACGTGACCTACATTTCGCGCAAAAAAAAACCCAACGACAACAACAGACGAAACTCCGCGAACACAACATGAACAGTCTTGTGAATTAATGCCTGGAGCAATTTTCCCGTGAAATGTAGGTCACGTGATTTCAAGCCTGACGTCATGCATATACTTACCTGGTGAAAAGTGCCCGGATGTAGCTAAAACATGGCTGCGCCGTACGGCGCGAACTTCAAACCTTCCCAAGTGCAAATACTATGGCGGACTAATGTAACCAAGGTGAGAAATCGATTTTGGGGACTATTGGCCAAGGGAAAATAATGAATAAAAGATTTTCCGACGGTTTCCTTTAAGGGACCTGCCCAAGAAGGCCACCTGTCCAAGAAGACCACTTTATTTCAGCCCCCTGGGTGGCCTTCTTGGGCAGGTTTGACTCTACTTGAAATAGCATCATGCTTCACCTCAATTGATAATGACAAAAGAATAAGAAGGAAGACCTGAAGTTATTCAATTGACCTCTACTGAGGACACAGAGACTTCCCTCTTGCACAAATTGTATTAGCCATAATCTCATCAGCATTGGGGCTATTTTGTCTGGTCTCTCTTGCGGTTTTTACTCCAAAATAGGTTAGGGCCAGTCCAACTAAGTCACTAAGTCTTTTTTTTTTAAAGACTGAAACAAAATGTCCAGTACTGTACATAACCAGTGTTAGAAGTACCCGTCTGCATTTTGCAGAGACATTTTCAATATAGCAGAAGAAAAATTAAGCCACCTGCAGTTTTGAAGACTGAAAAAAATCAGTCTAGCGGTCCAAGACCAGTGCAAGTTAGGTGCAGGTAGATATAAAAAATACCTGCACAGCTCCAATTTTACCTGCACTAAGGTGCACAAGCACCCAGTATTTCAGTAATTTCAGTAATTTTACATGTAGCTGTAAAAAGAAGTATTTCAAGCCCTGTAATTTTACATGTAGCTGTAAAAAGAAGTATTTCAAGCCCTGCCACACTTAGCCACCTTATTCCCAGACCTGCCTACAATACCAGTTAGCATTGCTCCAAAGTGGACAGAGATGGATAGGTACTAGGTAAATGCGGTAAGAGAAAGAGAACTTTACACAACTGCATTTAGATTCAATTCGTGTCCGTTCCAACACAGGCCAGGCAGAAGGTACACAAAGGACGGGTTGAAATCTCGGTCACGCTTTGTAAAACTGTAAGCTTTTTGTACGTACATATCTTCTGAAAAGAGAGAGAGGAAAACGATTGATCAGGTCGACCTATTGGCTTGACACTTTTGGGGGGTGCAACAAAGCAGCGAGTGATTGATTGAGACTGATGGAGGATAGGAGGGAATACTGTAATTCCCTTTATCTTCACGGTAGCAAAATTCCTCGGTCTGAGGAAAATGGAGGCATTCAGAAAACTTAATCTTGGCGGTGGCGGCATGTGCAGTGAGAGGGGCAAAAGACAAAATGATTTGATAACTGTAACGATAAGTTCATGGTACAGAAGTGACTGTGAAAACGGTGAACATAAAAGTAACGTGAAAAAAAAATCAACCCTGCTCTTTTCAATAAGTGTGGTGGGGTCTTTATCATGCTCGAGGTGTGGCTCTCCTCACACATGGGACCTCTAGCTTTACATCCCATCCGAGAGGACGTGCCTAACTGAAGCTAGGTACTCATTTCCACCTGAGTCAAGTGAGGAAATAGGTGTAAAGTGCCTTTCCCAAGGACACAACAGAGGGGCCTGCTAGCTATAATTCGAACCCAGAACCTTCAGATTCTGAGTCAACAACCCTAACCCACAAGACCACCTTGCCACCATATAGTGTTCATAGATAAACTGAAGATTGCCACTGTGATAGTAGACCTACAGGGGAACAGTGTGTCTAACTCTAACATCACTTCTATCTGGGGACCACTATGAAAGGGAAACCATTGTCCCATTATTGTGACCCCTACATCTATAGGTCATGACCTTTGCTGACCTACTAACCCCGATGACCCTATTTAACAAACAGTTGATCAGTCAGTCCCACTGGGGCACAGTATACTTTGTGCCTGTAGTTTCTAGGTTTTTATACAGGTTTTTCCAGATTTGTGTGATATTGTATTTGTAAGTTAATAATTAATATTTATAAATTATTATTAATTAAATTTATTTGCATATTCAGTACACTTTCTATGCTCCCGTAACCCAACCACACCGGTTCCCCCTTACTCTTCTCGATAAGTGTCTTGGGTTCTTGTAGAGGTTTGGCACTTGAGGTTTTGTGTGAAGCTCCTTTTTGCAGAGCAGAAATTGGACGTGACACCCCTTCAAATTTATTTGCATATTCAGTACACTTTCTATGCTCCCGTAACCCAACCACACCGGTTCCCCCTTACTCTTCTCGATAAGTGTCTTGGGTTCTTGTAGAGGTTTGGCACTTGAGGTTTTGTGTGAAGCTCCTTTTTGCAGAGCAGAAATTGGACGTGACACCCCTTCCAGTCTTAATGGAACAGTCCTGATGACTTGACCTCCCCAAGGTGACCTCACTTGCCCCCATGACACCACCAAGGTCACCTTGAACAGAAAATCCTTGTAAAATGGCCGTCACCCTCACCCTACATATTACGGCCACTCTCGTATGGACAATTTTTCAAATTTATAGGGAGCACTTCTCAATGTAAAAGATGATTGACCATAAAGTTTATGGCTCATTTTTTGAGGGGCTACATTTACTTTGGTAACATGTGACTGTAGAACGGATTGAATTCTAATGTAATGGTAAAATGAGAATTGACACATTTTCCCAGCCATAGATTTCAAAAGGATGATATTGATAAATGGATATTACATGAGATCAAGCTGTTAAGGCACTGGCTTGGAGCTCAGTTCACTTAGTCCAATTCCATTCTGTAATATGAGCTAGGGTTCAAAATACCACCTGCATATGCAGGTTAGAGTGCAGGTAAAATTGGAGCTGTGCAGGTAAAATTGGAAGGCAAAAAAAATCAGGTCTAGGCATCTTATGATAGCCCCAAATGCTACCAATATAAGTCAACATACCAGGCTGGTTTATGATTCAAACAATGAATTTTGAACTTTCAATCAAATCACTGCATTGATAGATGTAACAACTAGGAAGACAAGAACTTTCCTCAACTGTTTGGGCCAATATTTGAGCATTTTGGAGTTGATTCAGAAGCCAATAGTGAATATACCTGATTTTTTTTCTAGCCCAAAACCAACAAATTGAACTGGTATGGACTGAGGTAAATTTTCCACGGTCAGACAAATAATAGTAATAATCATCATTGTGATATCTGTGTTTCTCAGCGTGCGAAATACTAAGTTGCCCAGTTGCACCGTGCAACCATATTTTGCTTGGTGCAACCTATTTCTACACCCAGGTAGCCCAGTGCACTTAACCTGAATTTTGTGGTAAGGATGCCCCTTTCTTCCATTGGGAACTGTTTATTGAGATGTTCCCATGGAAGAGCTCATCACTTCAGGTAAGGGGAAACAACTCTGTGTCAGAAATGTATAAATGCACATTGCATTCTAACAAAGTTTAACCATAATACATAGAAAGTATAAATTTGGGGCAACCTGGAATTTTGATGGGCAACCTAGCTTTCATCCTAGGTTACCACTGGGCAACCTGGCTCAAAAAAGGATTTCGTACACTGTAAGTTGTACCTTTAATGACCACATCAGCACAAGCAATGGACACAATCCCTCTTTGCTATATGCCCTTCCCATGATGCCGTGCAGTGCTGAAGAGGGAAAATCTGCCCGGCAACAATAATAACGCCCGTCTGCCTCCACGGCCGCTCCAAAGATTGATGACCGGACAGGGCCTGATGCGGCATTGAGAAATGTACCTGCACAAGCGCACGTCGTAAACCATAATAGTCTCATCCCTCATGCGTGTGCTTATCGATCGTTAGAAGGCTGGGTGGACAGCGTCCGACACCTTAACGTTACACTTGGCGGGAGTACGGGAATCGGCCGTGGCTTATGAAAAAGACGTCATTTGTCGCTTCTACTTAAATGAAATCAAACTTTATTCAATCAACTTGGCAGTCTTCAGCTCGACTGAATTGTGTTGATTTTACATTCTGTCAATTAAAAAACAATTCTGTCATTATATAACATTCCATCAGTTAAAAAGATATTACATTACATAACAATTAATCAAAATATGGTAAATATAGTAAAAGTATGTGGACAATATAATAGGCACAATAAAAAGAAATACATAGTATGCATAAGGAAATGTGCATGGGCAATCCTACAACAAGGAATATGTGCCTTAGCCTAGATTTTGTAAGTCTGTCATGGCCCTCGCAACAAAGGAGTTTTTGTGTCTTTCAGTCCGGCTGATTGGGAATTTGTACTGCGATCTGCGTCTCAATTCGTAACGCGGTGAATGAAAGCGTGGCAGGGTGGCGAACTACGTTACGAACACTCTGGTTTCTAACGCACTCGGTCGGCTTAGGAGGATTTGGTGCACATATCCACGGCTTTAGGTGCACTTGAGTTAGAATAGAACTTTAAAGGCATCCAATGCAATTTCAGGCCGGCAAAACAAAAACATTCAGGATGAGGAAATCTGTCTGATAGTGACATTTACTCACAGTCATTTCTTAGCACATTTTTGTCAATTGGAAATAGTCCAGAAAAATGGGCAAAAAAATAGTTGTTCCCTTGGTCATTGTTCTTTGTAGGGGAGAAAAAAATATTTTTGTCCTATATTATATTATTTTTTTGACTACTATTCTACAACAGTACACGTCAATCTGATAAGGCCATACTGATTTGATTATATGGAGGACATCCTCTTGGCACCACAAAACTGATGCGAGTGTGCAAATAAAAAAAAAGTTTGGCAATAAAAAGTTGCCTTCATTATGAAATCTACGTGGTCATGAAGATTGAACAAATGACAATATAGATGGTATGGTGAATAAATAGACTCTTCACACATAGACATTTCTTCACATTTTCTTCTTTTCCATTGGATTTAGTTTTGAGTATTTGACATTCTACGATATTAGTATCGTTTTCAAATATTTTTTTTTGCAATCCGCTGCTTATTTTTGCTTATTTTGCAGCTGCTTTGTACAATTTACAGTATGCAAAAACTTTGGAAACGGACGAAAATTCATGCGTGCACGGATGTCCATATAATCAAATCAAAATGGCCTTCGGCAAAATGATGAGGCTTCATACAACTTTATTGTACACGCTGTCTACGCTATATAATCTCCCTTGGCGTCCAATGAGCCACAGGGGCAAAAACCAGTTTTATCTCTTCACGGCAAATATTGAAAGGACCGTGATCAAAGGACAGAGCCCATCATTTTGGACTCATAATGATTCCAGACTAGCTTTCAGCAGATAAAACTCTTATTATCAATATCTCTATTGACAGTTGGAGGGCCTTCGTAATGCAACTGTTAGAGAATAAATCTTTGTGATCAAATTAACCTTAAGCATGCTAAGGTAGCCGTTTGGCACCAAAAAAAAAGAAATCATGAAATCTTTAACCTTCAGCCTGCTAAGTTAGCCGTTAGGCACCAAATTTGTATTGGTTATGGGGTGGATGAAAATTGTGAAATCTTTAACCTTCAGCCTGCTAAGGTAGCCATTTGGCACCAAATTTGGTTATAGGATGGATGGAAATCATGAAATCTTTAACCTACAGCCTGCTAAGGTAGCCGTTTGGCACCAAATTTGTATTGGTTATGGGGTGGATGAAAATTGTGAAATCTTTAACCTTCAGCCTGCTAAGGTAGCCATTTGGCACCAAATTTGGTTATAGGATGGATGGAAATCATGAAATCTTTAACCTACAGCCTGCTAAGGTAGCCGTTTGGCACCAATTATGGGGTGGATGAAAATTGTGAAATCTTTAACCTTCAGCCTGCTAAGGTAGCCGTTTGGCACCAAAAGAAAAGAAATCATGAAATCTTTAACCTTCAGTATGCTAAGGTAGCCGTTTGGCACCAAATTTGTTTTGGTTATAAATGGAGTGGATGAAAATCACGAAATCTTTAACCTTCAGCCTGCTAAGGTAGGTGTTTGGCACCAAATTTGTATTGGTTATAAATGGAGTGGATGAAAATCACGAAATCTTTAACCTCCAGCCTGCTAAGGTAGGTGTTTGGCACCAAGTTTTCATTGGTTACCAAGTTAGGCAACTGAAATCTCCTTTTCATACATTATAAACCATTTTCTTTACTCCATCCAGGTTTAAATTTCAAACAAAATATGAAAGAAATAATGGCAACGGTTTCTACTAAGTTTTTAGTGTGATCCATACTTCCTAAATTCTGAGTGGTGCAGGTAAAATTTGTCTGTTGCAGGTAATTTTCAATGTTACCTGCACCAGTACAGGTGTGCAGAAAAAAGCATTTCAAGCCCTGAACTTTTACCAAGAAGAGACGGGAGACCCACATATCAACTGAAGATATTTCGCTTAGGTGCGTGATCAAAGTGGCCAGGCCTTGGCGGCGCCAGAATTTTCCTTTTAAAAGCAGGAGAAACTATCAGCCCTAGTCCACCGTAATTAGTCTATTATTCGGCTACAGAAGCTGGAAGTCTTGCAGAGAGAACACGTCTCTCTCTCTAGTTGGCATCTTGGGAAAACAATTTTAAAGACTGATCCAATGCAATTTCAGCGCAGCAAAAAACTGGATTTTCAAAGTCAATTTTCTGGTCATTTTTTTAATGTAGCAAGTTGAATCAATCCTATCCCATAGCATACTGATATCTGGGAGGCAAAAATATGATGCCGCTGATTGAAAACGGTTGCTTGTTTTGTATCATAGGCTGGTTCTAGTTATTTATGGGCAGTAGCCGAAAAATCAAGAGACTCCTCACGTGGCTTGTTTTGGGCTATTTCAAGCGCTTCAAGTATGTCATTTGAAATGATGATGAAAATGTGCTAAGCAATGGCAGTAAATGTCAATATCAGGCAGATTTTTTCCTGACCAGAATACATATTTTTTTGTTTTGCTGCCCTGAAATTGCATTGGATTTATGCCTTTAACCTGGGGTCGGGAATACCAACGGAATTCTCTGCTTCTCCAACTTCAGGAAACGAAATGGGAAGACAAGCTGAAATCTGTTTTAATAACAAGAAAAACGGTGCGAATCAAGGCATACAAATATCTTCTACGCTGCTTTTTTCTGACTTGGTAAATTGAGATGACGGAATGACAAAACGTAAAAACTAGTTAGGGCTTAAGAAAAGATTGACATGCAAAATTTAAAATGTAACAGATCAGGGCTCGAAATACTGGGTGCATATGTACCTTAGTGCAGGTAAAATTGGAGCTGTGCAGGTATTTCTGATGTCTACCTGCACCTAGCCTGTACTGGGCCATGTACTGGGTATATGCAGGTTAGTGCAGGTAAAATTGGAGCTGTGCAGGTATTTCTGATGTCTACCTGCACCTAACCTGCACTGGGCCATGTACTCGATGTGGGTGTATTGTGGATTCTAGTTGGCTGTATTGACTGTCACCACCTATGAAGTATAAAAGAAATACTGGCAATTGTTTTTAGTTTATCCATACTTCCTAAATTCTGAGTGGTACAGGTAAAACTTGTCTGGTGCAGGTAATTTTAAGTCCTAGAGGTATGCAGAAAAAGAGATTTCGAGCCCTGCTCTTTTTTTATATGGCCCACTATGACCATAAATCTTCAGAAATTGACACCCAGTCCCTTTTTTTAAGGACAGGGTTACAGATAGCCCTAGGAGCTCTTGTCTGGAAGCTTTCAACATTGTTAATGATGGATATACCGTGCTGCTCTTTGGCAGAACCATTAGTCATAGCAATCAGTCATTAATCTTTTTTTCCTGGACAGTCAGACAAGCATGTAACTGAGACAATACAACAGTGAATTTGATAAGTATTGTACTAAATGTGTAGGAAATCATTTTTCCATGGTGTACCACATTTATTCATTAACGTGTCTTTGTAGTTATCGAGTAAAAGAAAACCCGGTTTCTACTGTAAACTAGCATGAAATTAGGAATGAGTTACTGTAAAGGCATGTACTTTCGGGGTAGTTTTATTTTGCGATAGGAGGTAAAAGGAGTTCTAGCCATGGGGACCGCTTTTTCTCGGTCCCAAGTTTATTTCCCGTAGACGTAAGCATTAAGGAACTTGCTCAAGTCGACCAATTGTTTAACGCGACCGCTACCGGCACGAATTGGGGCCGCAAATGGCCCAATCCCTGTCTGTGATGACCGCGACATCGATTTTTGATGAAAAGTAGCGAAAAATCGTGGTGAAATTGGCTCCTTTGGGTTGGGTTTTCAGGCGTGGGCCCATTCAATTGGTATACATATGTCTTGTACACGAACATGTTTAGTATGCTTATGTATAATTTAAGGATTATTGAACATCGAAATCTGCGTCTTGGTCTTGTCTTGTTGCCATGCTCTTTTGTAACAAGACCACTTGTCTAAGGTTGGCTTTATACGAGCGCTAAAGCCATCAGGGACTCCCGCTGAGCCGTCGGGCGACTGCTCCGGAGCTATTGCGAGATTTTCTCCCGCTGTCGGGGAAAAGACCATAAAATTCCTCTCTACATGCTGAAAAAAGCTGCCGCCGCTGTCGGCAGTCCCGACATCTTCAGTCCCGCTGTCGCGAAAACCTGTGTATAAATTGGGCCTAAGAAAGCCGCTTTCTTCGGTCCCCTGAGTGGTCATCTTAGACAAGTTTGACTGTACTTTCCATGCCTGTCTTGCTGTAATGATTATTAATGACACCCCCCTTTGGGACAGAGACCCCCAACAGGGCAAAATGACTACTTATCCATCTTAATCCTTCATCTCTTTTGTCTTCCGCAGATTTCTGGAGTCCAAACACAAGGGGCACTACAAAGTCTACAATTTGTAAGTAGTTTTTGGCACAATTATGTCCGCAAACTTTAACTTTGTCGTCCATTTATTTTTCTGTCCGGAGAGAAAGTTGCAGGTCTAGTCGAACAACTGAAAAGGTTGTTAATCATTTCTGTGATTATATGTTGTTCAACCTTGTGAAAGAAATATCTGGAATCATGGTAATCTATTTGTAAGAAGTCTAATATGTTTGTAGATAAGTAAATACAGTATGATTCAGGCCTAGGAAAAAAAATGTTGTGTTTCCTGTTTCCCGACCGACCCTGGAAAAAACTGCAGACCCTAGCCTTTGGGGGTGGACCCCTGCAAGGGACATAAATTTTTTGAGCTGATCGACCTTTACTAGCTCCATGATCTGACACCTGAGTGATGAAACGTTGTACAGTCAGTTTTCCAACATTGACATTGAAAATATAAGTGTCCTCATGCAATTTTTACTTTGTTAAAATACTGTATTGTATAAGTTGGGTCACTAGAGATCGCCGTAGTCTAAAAAAAGAAGAAGAAAAAAGAAGATAATCCCTACCTACCGACGCTAATTTTTTCAGGACTGAAACAGGAAACACAACATTTTTTTCCTTGCAGTCTGCATACCCTTGGACATCGATTGTCCTTCGAATAATTTATCAATAGCGACTAATAACTTATCTTTGATGATGTGTACAACATTTGTTTTGTTTCTTCAGGTGTTCTGAGAGAAGTTATGATCCCAGTAAGTTTAACCAAAGGGGTGAGTGTCATTCAGCTATTTCTCATGTGTTTTTCACTTTCAGTATGGATAGTTTCAACTTTCAGTTCATACAGCTTCAAACAGCAGTTAGAGTTATCAGGAAAGTAGTTACATGTTTAAAGTTAAACGTTTGTTCCAACACAAGGCATTGCTCTCACCAAGAGCTTTCGACCAGTCACTCTGGTTGTCTTCAATAGACTGACCCAGTGAGACTTGTCACGTGGCTTCTCTGAAGTGTCACGTCAACACTGGGTCAAAGATAATCCGGTAAATGATGTCGTCCCCCATCGCGATTAGAGTTATTAATAGTTTAGGTTTGATGTTATTTGGTGCGATATAAATGTAGGTATAACCAAGTGCAGTCGCATATGAAGCTGGCACTGGAAGGGGCACGAAATTTTGGTTGGAGGGGGGGGAGATATTGATGATTAAAATGATGAACAACCTATAGCGGGTCTTGGGACAATTGCTTCCCCACAAAATGTTGGAACCTTAACCCTCTGAGTCTGAAACCTACATTTAGCAAATTTTGCTGGTACACCAAGCTAGTGGTGGATTTTTGTGAAAAAAATAAACATTAGGGCTTTAGCATGATATTTTTTTTGGGGGGGGGCAGCCATGCCCCCCAACATAATTTCTAGGGGGCAGTTATTGGTATTAAATGGAAAACTGGCCTCGTGTTCCTCTACAGTTGCAGTCTACGCCTTTGAAGACCACAACCCTCCCAAACTGGAGCTTATCAAACCTTTCTGCAACGACCTTGACGAGTGGTTAGCAGAGGACGAGGACAACGTCGCGGCAGTGCACTGTAAGGCAGGAAAGGTACGCACCCGCTTGTTTGTTTGTTTGTTTGTTTGCTAGCTGGTAAATGCTTACTTGCATACATGGTTATAGTTGCAGGGCTTGAAATGCTACTTGCATCTAATGGTTTTGATATTAGTGCAGGTAGCATGTCGGCAGAACGTTCTGCGCCTGTGTGAAACCTGTAATGTATAGTGCATAGCCTTTCGGCAGAACGTCTCATATAAGGTCATATTTGTATATTTAAGGATGACATCCCTTCTATAGTTTTCAAATGTTGTGTCAGAAAAAATACACAAATCTACAACGGGCAAAGTCATTGAACAAACGTCCAATGAAAACTGTGAAAAATCCAGGTTTTGCGCTGGCAGAATACATTCTGCCGACTTGTAGGCTAATATTGGAGCTGTGCAGGTATTTCTATTATCTACCTGCACCTAAGCTACACTGGTCCATGTAAGGTTTATGTAGGTAAATTTGTGGTTCTTTTTTGTTTGTTTTAAGACACAAGGATCAACCATGACCTTTTATAAAAGATTGTTAAGATTGAAAATCTTACCAGGACTGCCTGGCTGTGGTTTGCTGGACTTCAAGACAAAAAAAGATGGTGCAGCTACATGGAAAACTTGTCTTTTGCTAACCTCACCTGTTCTTGTCTCACCTGTAGGGCAGAACAGGTGTGATGATATGTGCGTACCTGCTGCATAGAGGAAAATTTCCTACACCAGACGAGGCCCTCAGATTTTACGGTCAGGCTAGGACGAAAAATGAAAAGGTGAGTAGACATTTCTTACCTGTATCACAGTTAATGCTTTGTTGTATATGATCCAGGTCTTCAGTGTACATCTTTCTGTCCCTTTACCAATTATTACCTCCATGAAAAATGGAGGTATTGTTTTTGGTCTGTGTGTGTGTGTATGTATGTATGTGTGTGTGTCTGTGTATGTGTCTGTGTTTCCACATATTTGTGGTCAGCATAGCTTTAGGAGGCATGGATGGATTGTGATGATATTTGGGATGTGGTTAGGTCTTGGGGAAATGGAGGTCAAGGTCAAATGTGGGCCTCCTGATATCTGTCCTTGGTACTGCATGTGAACTTCCGTTTTTGTATATCTTGTCCTGGGCATGCTAGGGTTTTGATTTTTTTTGGTGGCATATCATGTGAGGAAAGAGTGGTGTAGGTTTGGTCCCCCTAGCAGTTGTGCTGGTACTGCAGTGGTACTTTTTGTTTTTGTATCTTCTGTTCTGGACATGCTGTGGTTCTTTTGTTTCAGGGTGTGACGATACCCAGCCAGAGAAGATACGTGGAGTACTACTGGGACCTGACCAGATGTGGACTGGAGTACAAGCCCACCACGTTACTACTGCAGTCCATCTTCATCGAGACGGTCCCCATGTTCAGCACTGGTGGCTCCTGTAGTGAGTTTTGTTTGTTTATTTTTGTTTACAAACAAGCAACGTTTCAAAACAGCCCCCATGTTCAGCACTGGTGGCTCCTGTAGTGAGTTTTCTTTGTTTATTTATTGTTTACAAACAAGAAACGTTTCAAAACAGCCCCATGTTCAGCACTGGTGGCTCCTGTAGTGAGTTCTGTTTGTCTATTTTTTATTGTTTACAAACAAACAACATTTCAAAATAGTCCTCATGTTCAGCACTGATGGCTCTTGTAGTGAATTCTGTTTCTACTTTTTCTCAGTATGGAAGTATTGTTTTGGGCGGTGCTAATTTATGCTAGGTTTGTGTGTTTGGGTTCTGAAGTGAGGGGGCAGAGATTGGGTTTCAGTTGATTGACAGGGTTTTGACCTTGGGTTCCAGGATGTGGTCGCTAAGAATTTTGACATTTTTTCTCTCTCTTGCAGGTCCCCAGTTCGTTGTTACACAATACAATGTCAAATTGTACACATCACCTGTATATGAGGTTAGTAGCAACTTTTCCTCCTGAAGGCTCTTCTTTCATGTTGTTCTCCCAGTTTAGCATGATCTTACATGTATATCTGTATTGCTCAACTAGTATCACCTCCCTTTTGTATTACATTTAATTACAGCTGGGATGGAAGTACTGTTTTTGGTCACATTACTTGATAGTATGTCTGTGTTAGTCCGCACTGGAATTAGGGGAATTGAGATATTGAGAGGTTGAGTTTCACTGGAGTGAACTCAGTGTGTCATTGGTTCATACAATGATATGAGATACTGTACAGTAGTAATCCATTGTGGGATGTAATTCAATCAGGTATTACCCTCTGATCATATACTACAGTTCTAAAACATTCATGGATACCCAATACAAATCCTGGAAGTCTAAAATTGCTGATTTCTTTTTTTTTGTTATTGAAAGATATTAGGTAGAACAGATACAAATGTATCTAATGAGTTCTAAAATGTATCTTATGATTTTTTTCTCCTCCTAGGGTGCAAAGAGAGAAAACAGAGGGTTTATCCTGGGTGTGTTACCTCAACCGCTACCTGTGTGTGGAGACATCAGAATAGAACTCTTTCACAAACCTAACAAGATGATGAAGAGGGTAGGTCCTGGTTACCATAGTTACCATGGAGACATCGCAATAGTACTCTTTCACCATCAGTAAAACTGAGGGTACGAAATCATACTGCGCCTGCATGAAACCCTAATTTTTCACAGTTTTCGTTGAATGTTTGGTCACCATTGCATCAGAATTATGCCTGTTAAAAACCATATATTTTCAGACCCAACATTGCAAAACTATAGACGGGATGTCATTTTTAAATACGCGAATACGACCTAAAAGGAGTCGTTCTACAAAAGTGCTATGCATTTATACGTTACGGGTTTGGCGCAGGTACAGTACATTCTGCCAACGTGCTTTTTATACCGATATTGTACATATTTGTAGCTGTATAATCAACCTCTACATGTGGGAGAAACTTTGTTGAAAAGAAAGGAGGAAAGAATAGCGAAGTTCTTTATTCACAACCACTTTTTTAACAAGAGCCGACGTTTCGATGAAAGTCTGTCATCTTCATCAGGGCTAATATGACTGGTGAATATGAAGATGACAGACGGTCATTGACGCGTGACGAAGATGACAGACAGTCACCGAAACGCCAGCTCTTGTAAAAAGAAAGTTGTTGTGAATAAAGAACTTTGCTGTTCAATCATTCTTCAACCTGATGAAATTATTCACTTAAAAAAGAAGGAAAGTCTAAGATTTTTCCGTGCCTCTACAGGACAAGATGTGCCACTTCTGGTTCAACACCTTCTTTGTGAGAGAAGGGGACATCACGGAGCTCAGGAACGGACAGATCCCACATTTACAGGCCTGCAACGTCATGGAAAAGGTTGGTTTGTTTATTTGTTTGTTTGTTTGTTCTGGCTGTGGACAAGGTACAAGGAGTAACATAAAATGCACATGCCTCCCGAGTTTCATGGTTTTGTTTTGTTTCCTGAGTTTATACAGAAACAAAACTAGATACAGTCTTCGTGCTCAATAGGTAAACGTAAAGGTAGTCCCATAGCCTTCTTGAGGCCATAGGAGCAGTGGGTTGATCATCCACTGTGTCTAGGGCACAGTATTGGAAGGCGGAGCCCATCCCTCTCAGTCAGGTACTCATTTAATTTATAAAACCTGGTTGGAGTGGGGAAAGTCGTGTCAAGTGCCTTTACCAAAAACACAACGTCTAGCCAGGAATGCAAGGAATCGAACCCGCGACCTCTAGATCTCTTGTCTGCTAGCATAGCCACTTGGTCATTTGACTCTTGTCTGCTAGCATAGCCAATTGGTCATTTGACGCCAAGGCCATTCTTGCTCAATAAAAGATGTCATATCGTTAGAATGCAGTGTAACTAAAAAGGCTTCTATTATACTTGAGTAGGCCGTCTGTAGGTCTAGTTTCTTCCTCGTCAGGATAAATCGTTAAGGCCAAGCAAGACTTGAACATAAAACACATCAGCTTAAGGTGACTCCAGTAGGATAGTCTGCCAATATCAATACATGATGGCAGGTTTAGTTGATAAGCCCACATCAGGAGCTTGCAATCAGAGGAGATTATGTTTTATGCCATACCTGTGCCGCAATAGCGTTCAATACGGTCGTTCTGGCCCGTGTCTTAATACCCGTATTACATGGGGTTCTAACGGTTATCACACTGGGTTCTAATAGTTTCATAGAATAATTTGAACACTCTTCGAACTTCTTTTTTGCCAAGTGGCACAAGGCCCCGGCTTTTTGCTGAGAATCACGTTGGTTGGTTCCATTGTTGGGTGTTGGATACATTACCGTATGAATGAACACCAAGCAGATGTCAGGAGGGAAAGACTGGCCGAATAAAACAAGAAGGGACACAATTCTTTACCACACATACTTTAATAAACACATTTAATAAACTTACAAAATATCTCTTTTCCGTTAGAAAGAGCTCATGATACATTACATTGTGCATCTATGTCCAGTCTTATTAGTATTAGCCCAATGCAAGTCACCAATAATTATTATTATTTGATTCACACATCGTCATCACACTCACCCCACCCAACCAGCTTTTCCCATCTTGGCCTCCGGGCAGCTTTTTTTTAAAAAGCATTTCTTGTTTTGTAGGAGACAGTGGGTAGCAACATTGGGTTGTGGTACAAACTGTAGACTAGCGCTGTCAAACACTGGTCTTGACACTGAGGAAAGACCAGATCGCCAAGGGCAGCTTTTTTTAAACGCGTTTCTTGTTTTGTAGGAGACAGTGGGTAGCAACGTCGGGGTGTTTTGGTACAAACTATAGACTAGTGCTGTCAAACACTGGTCTTGACACTGAGGAAAGACCAGATCGCCAAGGGCAGCTTTTTTTAAAACGCATTTCTTGTTTTGTTGGAGACAGTGGGTAGCAACATTAGGTTGTGGTACAAACTGTAGACTAGCGCTGTCAAACACTGGTCTTGACACTGAGGAAAGACCAGATCGCCAAGGGCAGCTTTTTTTTTAACGCATTTCTTGTTTTGTAGGAGACAGTGGGTAGCAACGGCGGGTGTTGTGGTACAAACTGTACAATAGTGCTGTCAAACACTGGTCTTGACACTGAGGAAAGACCGGATCGCCAAGAGCAGCTTTTTTTAAACACATTTCTTGTTTTGTAGGAGACAGTTGGTAGCAACGGTGGGTGTTGTGGTACAAACTGTATAACGGACAGACTAGCGCCGGGCTGTCGAACGCTGGTCCTGACACTGAGGAAAGACCAGATCGACAAGGCCAACAAGGACAAGAGCAACAAACTCTTCTCGCCCAACTTCAAGGTCAGTCGTCCTTTCCTCAGTCCTGTCATATCTGCCCAGAAAAGAACAAGAAATAGTCATTATGAAGCAAGTTTATTAAGCTGTAATTTCAAACACAAGAAATTGGACCTACCCAATTTTTCGACTATACAACTCAAAGTCTTTGTCAAGGAATGAGCAATCCACCGCTTCTATAACGTCACTTTATGCAGATGATATGCATGACTTGGTGAGCAGTGGATCATAGGTTACAGAAAGTCTGTAGCGCCCCCCGTCTCTGTTGAGGGGGTAAGTCCAATGTCTTGTGTTGGAAATTACAGTTCAAACTTGCTTCATAATGACTTCTACCAACATAGATGAACTTTCAAGAGAAGCATAGATTGAGGTGTTCTAAAACTTGTTTTTTCCTAGAACTATAATTGTAGAATAGAGTACAGTAGGGGCATTATCACTAGATAGTTTCAAACAACGCTTACAGTTAGATGTGCAAAGGTTGGGCGGTTATAGTTATACCAGCTGTACAGATACAGATACAGATTTAACACTGGTCATTTTGATTGAGAAAATGCTATCGATTATATTAAACAAACAAACAAACAAACAAACCCTGTTGTTTCCCCCTCCCCCCCAGGTCACATGTATCTTCACCCAGCCAGAGGAACCCAAAGCCAAGGAGACCAGTAGAAATTCCACACAGCCCAAGTCAGACCAGAGGTGAGTATGTCTCTGTCAGCTCCACGGAGATCCAGAATCACAGAAAAGTGCAGCATTTTGAAGTGCAGTTGTCCACGTGATTACCTCCATGTATGGAGGCAGCATATAAAATACTAGGTTGCCCAGTTGCGCTGTACAACAATATTTTGTATGGTGCAACCTATTTCTACACCCAGGTAGCTCAGTGCACTACCTAAATTTTGTGGTAAGGATGCCCCTTTCTTCCATTGGGAACTGTTTATTGAGAAGTTCCCATGGAAGAGCTCATCACTTCAGGTAAGGGGAAACAACTCTGTGTCAGAAATGTATAAATTCACATTGCATTCTAACAAAGTTAATCATAATGTAGAAGAGTTTAAATTCAGGGCAACCTGAAATTTTGATGGGCAACCTAGCTTTCCTCGTAGGTTGCCACTGGGCAATCTGGCTCAAAAAAGTATTTCGTACACTGGGAGGTTTTGTTTTTGCTGTGTCTTGTATATTTGCTTGCTTGTGTGTCAGGAGTCAATTGAGCAAAGTAGAGTTGTAGAAAGGGGAAATGGTGTAACCACAGACTGACAGAAAGGTCAAATTGGAGGTGAAAATGGCTTCCCCCAAGCTGGGAGGAAGTGAATGGTAAAATAGAAAACCTCAGGAACGTGTTCTGATGTGAAGTTATAAATTCTGCTACATAACATGTCCAATCATAACTTCGTTAGGCAATAGATCTTGATAAAGGATAAAGTGGGCGATCTCAGACTGACAACCTCAGACTTGGGACGATGCATGGCGCTTTTTCGTTCTCTATTACTGCAGTGCAGCTTCGCTACGACTTTTGCCAATCACACCGCACAACGTCGCCCCTTTTTTTATTATTATTTTTTTATTTGCGCGCTCGCATCAGTTTTGGGGTTCCCAGACGATGTCATCCATATAATCAATTGAAATCAACATGGCCTTACGAGGCGACGAGTAGTGTTGTGTACCGGTTCGCTGGACTCAGTTCCGGACTTGTAAAAACGTTTAGGTTCAAGTCCAAAAAACCTGTATTGTGGGAACCAGTTCTGGACTTGGTTGGAAAAAAAAATGTCACATACCCCTTTTTGTTCCAAACCCACAAAACCTTCCATAGATCGCAAAATTTGTGCTGCAAAATGAAGAAAACCTTGCCATTGGGCATTGTCAAGTGTCGACTTCCATGTTATGTGGCCACAGTTTCGCCCAGACAACATTGCAAGGTTGCCAACATGCAATTTTGTATATACCGTCAGTTTAGGTCCGGACTTACTGAACCTAAACCTCTGGACTTGAATCCGGACCTGAACCTAAATGTGGGTTGATGTACATAGTGACGAGCATTGTTGTTCATCCGTTCCACGTGTGTGTTGACTGTTTCATTTCTCCCCATCAGGTCCACCGGCAGTACGTCGAGCGCGTCCAGCGACAGCATCACTCCCGACATGAGCGACAACGACGTCGACGACGAGAACCTCTCGGACACGGACGACGAAGAGGAATGGGAAGGTTGTGAAATGACCGATGTTTGAGACACACGATTTTTAGCGTATGATGTTTTCCCCCCCTCTTTTTAGGGAGTTTTATAACGTAGCACGCAGGTTTTTCGACACTTGATGAACTACACGTCGGTCACCGTTAGATGCGTGATCTTTGAACTGTGCACTACATATCAATTCGACTGAAAAATGCAGCATAATCCACATCGAAATCATATTAAGGAATCGGAGACAAACCTGTTATAGTTTGCAGGTCTAAAATTTGTTCCATCGGGTATTAAAAAGTTTGGGAGAGCCTTGTTTAACTTGGCAATGTGGAAAATCTGGTTAGAATTGACAAGTCTTGGATTACAAGACGAATCTGCTGCTTTTTAGAGCAGAAAAATGAAAAGATTCATTTTTTTAAAGCCACATTTAAAAGCCAGGGTCCTTGCTTCACCAACACTTCTTTGTTGTCTGTGAATTGTTTTCCATCAAGCTCTGTACCTTCAAGTTGTGTACACAGGTAAAACTTGAGTGGAATTACTTTGAAATGTCCATTTTGTACAAAGGCAAATCCGAGCTTGTTTTCTTGTAAACAGTTCTGTTTACTGAACTACTTACTTTGTATTGACCATTGAACAGAATCAATTGAATCGTGAGCAGTCCATCCCCACAAAAGATACAGCAAGTACAAAAATGTGAAAAAATATGAATTCATTACCCATTCAGTCAGTAATAACTTTTGCTTGGAGCCTAAAATATTTTAGAAAGATTTATGCTCAAGGATGCTTTTATTGCACTTTTAGTGATAAAACATTAAAGGGGCATTATGTAACATTTTTGCACCAAAAATTTAAATATTTTTAATTGAAAAAATCTTCATGTGATTGTAATTTACTTCCACTTTTCAACATATTTGTGCAATTATCTCACATTTCTGACGTTTATGGTTGGTGCTAAAACAGCGCACACAAGGTTCACTCAGTTTGTGGTGCCACCACAAACTACCAGAATGTAGCCAAACATTGCTGACAGCTGTATTTCCAGCTTTTAAATACACTCGTATGGTGTAATATTTTGGCACCTCCACTTTCTGAATGGCACTTACTTGTAATGAAGTAGGATTGATTTAACTTACTTTGTAAAGAAATGACCAGAAATTTACTTTTTGTATCGTCCTAATGTTACATAATGCAGCTTTAATGTCTGGTACAAAATGAACCTTCAGGCCCTTCCTTAAGATTTGTTTTTCTTCAAGGCTTCGCAAACTCTCTCTAAGAATGTCCATAAAGAAGTGTCCTTTGCTTTAGTGGTCATGGCTGTCTCGACATTTCTTTTATTTTGTAAATAGTACAGAACTAGTTTCATTATGTTAAATTTGACGCATGCTACTGTCTTACAATGTCAGTTGGCCATAAAAACTACTTGTAAACTACATTAACAGGAACAGAGATGATAGCATAGTTTTACAAACAGTATATTTGTGTACCAGAATTCCTCATGCTTATGTCTGTAATGTAGATATTACTCTCTGATGAGACCTTTATACCATATTAACAGGGTTACTTAATATTTTGGGACATCCTCACATGCAGCTACATGTATATGCATTCATCCTAAGGAAAAGCGTACCCTTGTCATCCAGTCCTCAAAAATGTCAGGAATGACTTTGCAGAATTTAAGCATTGTCAGCTACATGGAGAGTATATGAGTATATTTTGCCTTACAGATTGCTTGCAGAAACCCAGAAAAAAACAAAAAACTTTTCCAGGCCCTTCTTCACTTCTTAAGGAATACAATTAACTAGAGTATTCCCTTCCATCGTTTTAAAGGGGCATTATGTAACATTTTTGCACTAAAAATTGAAATGTTTTAATTGAAAAAAATCTTCATGTTATTGTAATTTACTTCCACTTTTCAGCATAATTGTGCTATTGTCTCACATTTATGACATTTATTGTTGGTGCTAAAACAGTCCACACAAGGCACACTCAGTTTGTGCAAGGACATTTGTGTAATGTTCTTGGTTTGTGGCACCACCACAAACTACCAGAATGTAAACAAACATGGCTGACAGCTGTGTTTCTAACTTTTAAGCACATTCATCATAAGGCACCATATTTTGACACCTCCACTTCCTGAATGGCACTTATCTGCAATGGAGTAGGATTGGTTCAACTTACTTTGTAAAGAAATGGCCAGAAAATTGACTTTTTGTATCGTCCTAAATGTTACATAATGCAGCTTTAACACATGGATGTCAAGACGGGACACTTTTCCTTGCTTGAATTGTACAATAAAATTTCTCAAGGAAACCATGTATCAGGATATCATGGTCACTATGGCACACAGCTGCTTCCCTGCACTAGCCTGCTTTTTTTTTTACAATACCGTCTGTAAGAATGTGAACAAAAAGGACTTGCAAAGCTGAGCTGTATGATGATATAGTAATACATGCTTTTATTAATGATTGGACCACTTTGCTTCACAGCTGAGCAGTTTTGTTCTTACACAAGCTGTATGTACAACTGGCATTTTTTTGTCATTTTTGTAATATCATATAGTTAGGCAGAATTATAATCAGAACATAACATTATATACACAAGCAGTACTTTAGCATTTACAGAGTACACTGCCCTGTGATTGGCTGGAGCTACAAGTTTGAAGGAGAGAGCTGGCTATTCATTGGCTCATTCAAGCTGTACTGTCACCATCTGGCCATTCACCACCCACCAATCATGTGATGTCATCAGCACCACCCCTAACCAATCACTAACCATCCTTCACCATCCCAGGCACCTCATTGGTTCATGTGTCTCAAGCATGCTTATTGGCTGCTCTGATCCAAGGCATCTCATTGGTTTTTGTGTCTGAAGCTGCATGCTGATTGGGTACCCGCAAGCACATCCCACACCTTTTCGTGTCCCACCCTCTTGCTGAAGTTTCCACAAAGCAAACATGTAAAAAAAAAAAAAAGAAATAACATAACACTCTTTGTACCATACCTTGACTGAATCTCTTTTTCTCTCTTGTCCCTGTTTTTCAGATGGCCAGCGGGTGACGTACCTTTAGCGGTGTAGCGGGCCATTGTGTAGTGACTAACGGGCATGCGGTAGTTGTCCCACCCTGCATGTGCAGAGATCCTTTAACCAATCACACAGCAGATATTAGACAAATATCAGACACAAAAGGGGGGCAAGACCCCGCCGTTGTTCTAGCGTGAGAGTAGTTGGTGTTGAGACTATGGCTAACAGTACAATTTCAAATGTGAAGACCATTTCAGTTTTTACGGAAATGTTGCCTCTTCACTTTGTTCTAATAATAATCTTGCCGATTATAAAAAAAAATTTGGTTTGTTTACCATTAGATGTCATAGCTGGAAACCAACCAAAATCCTGTTATCATTGCAGGAAGAAGTGGTGACTGTTTTTGTCTAAAATTTGTGTGAAATTTAGTCTGAAATTCTGTTGGTTCTTTCCCAAATGTTATAATCCATCCAAGCTGAATGCATAAACTTTTTACAGAACATGAAGCATTATGGAGTGATGACAGCGTCACTAAAAAAACAACTTCTTTGTACAAATGTATCTATCTGCTTTTCTCGTCTAAGAAGTAAGGCATCCCGAAGTCATAGTCTCATCACTGCAAACAAATGGTAGTCTACAAGGAGTTATGTTGCATGGCTGGAACCCTGTTGGAGTAAGTGGATGAAAATACACTTCCCACATTGGTGCTACATTTCCAGTCCACATCGTAATACCGTCTTTTGTATCAACCAACCAATCGGGACTCATGGACACTAGCCAATCAGTCCCAAGCATAGGGAAAAAAAAGGTGCTGACCAATGAGAACCCAAGGCTGATGTGCACCAGCCAATCAGATCCAAGCATTGGATAAAGGTGCTAACCAATAGGACTCATGGCTGCAGTACTCTAGCCAATCAGATTCAAGCACAAAAGAAAGTCCTGACCAATCAGAACTTATGGTTCCAGTACAACAGCCAATCACATCCTAGGAAACATTGCTGGACAGACAGACAGATGCCTAATTCTTTTAGCCAATTCAACTTTTTCAAATGAAAACCGGATGAATGTTGACTTCAGTAGATCTGAACTATATTCAACAAATTTCTTTAATTACACTGAAGCATCCTCAGGATGGTTTTTGCTAATATCTGCTGTGGAAAACGGGTGTTTTCTTTAAACGTAATCTTGTCTTAAGGTGCCCCCCTCCCCAGAAACAAAGAAATCAAATGTTACAAGTGGGAGATTACATTTTTCTGGAGGTGTCAGGGTTTGTGTAAATGTGTATAAGAAAAGCTTGTGACTCCAACATTCTTATGGAAACCATTGTTCAGTACCAAAACATTGTTCTACCGGTGAATTGTCCACTTGTGCAGGAAATGTTATAGAGGTAAGAAAAAAACACAACAACCATTAGAATAAAAATACAACACTGTGAACATTATTTATCCCTTGTACAGTTGATATTCCTCCTGTGTTTTTAAGACCATGCTGTAGTCAGATAGATGGGCAAGGAATGCCCTCTAGCGGACAAACGGAATACTGCAGCCTTGTGAACCGTCAGACATGGGTTCAAACTTGTGAAGACTTGAGGAAAACCTTGTATCCATGTGTATGCAGATAGATTCTGCACATTTATGTAAAGTGCTGTTCTATTGGTCTGTAAATACAAAATAGTATGTTCGATGATGAAATTGACGAATGGGGAAGAAGCTTTTAATGTGGCGGATGTTCTCATTGTACATGTAGTATTTCCACACGGTGTCAGCACAGCGTTGGTTGTTGGATAATTTGGTATAAACTTGTTATTAATCTTTTGTGTATTACATTTGACATATTCGGCAACCAGAGTAGGCCTCACAAATTCAATTATCTGTTTCTTGGAAGAGAAATGGTAACATTGATGAGAAAAGTCATTTGTAAATCCAGAGTTTGTGCAGTTGTCTTCCTCGGTGCCTACTTAAAGGGGGGCAAAACTAAATTTTTTTTAGTCCACTGCAGTATAATAAATATACCACAAAGTACAATTCTTACTTGTTTTACATTAGTCCATGACAGATTAGCGTTGTTACACCATTTCAAACTCGCACCTTTAATCTAATTTAATCACTGAGGTCTCACGTCCTTTGACCCTTGTGACGTCAGGCCGCAGCCACCACGCATCTCACAGCACTAAGTTAATCTCCAAGCAGATCTTACGGTGGCCAAAGACAGTATCCAATTGGCCAGACAGTTACCATTAGCTACCGGTGGCTAATGGTAACTGTCTGGCCAATTGGATACTGTCTTTGGCCACCGTAAGATCTGCTTGGAGATTAACTTAGTGCTGTGAGATGCGTGGTGGCTGCGGCCTGACGTCACAAGGGTCAAAGGACGTGAGACCTCAGTGATTAAATTAGATTAAAGGTGCGAGTTTGAAATGGTGTAACAACGCTAATCTGTCATGGACTAATGTAAAACAAGTAAGAATTGTACTTTGTGGTATATTTATTATACTGCAGTGGACTAAAAAAAATTTAGTTTTGCCCCCCTTTAAGGGTATATCTAAGACTGTACTTTTCTCTGTAATTCTGACCTCATTTTCCCTTTGTTTAAAACCTGTAGAGTAAGAGTGAAACAGCCTTTGTGCAAAGTTGTTGTTCGAAACGGCATGCTGAAAAGGCATCAGCACAGAAATGGTGAGCCACACAGACTCCAGAGACCAAGTGATTTGACGAAGCAAGAGACTGTTATCGTAAACTCGACTGTCACAGATCATGTAGACTCACTACACTAGCCTCCTGTGCAGACATCTAGCGGGGTAGCGTTTGTTTCTACGAGCCTAGCGCGGGCGATACAGCTTTCTCCGCGGCTACAGCTAGTCTCTACCAGACTAACTACGCTGGCGATAATAGCTATAGGGAGATACAGTATTTGCCGGGGGAGTTTGGCCGCCTTGGGGTTTGACTGGCCGCGCAGGAGGGAGAAATTAACCCTCCCGTGGACCGACTCTACTGGCCAGCTATTCCCTTCTTTTGCCGAATTCTACGATCCGTACCCCCGTAGGAAGGCCTGGTGGAGGCTAGGCTACAGCTCTCCCCCGAACAAGGCCCTCCCCGCCCCCGATTGCGAAAATAAACCGCCTTTCTAACAAACAAACAAACAAACAAACAAACGCTGCTCCGATGGAGGCTACAGACTCAGCAGAGGGTTTTTTTCTGTGAAATTTGTGTATGAGAATGGCTCACTTACTCTGAAGAAGGCCATAGAGTTTAGCCTGGTAAACATCCGGAAAAAACGATCCTGACTGCCCAACTCAATTAACAGTTGAACCAATGATAGCATGGCAATCAGCGGTCCGACCAATGAGAGCGTGGCTACATTAAGACAAGGCGGTTTAACCTTGATTCAAACTTTGCATCTCTACGTTTTGGCGGAGGTGGGCGGGGCTATAGGATCGGTAGCTACCTGGTCTCTCAAGAGGAGAGAAGAGACTCAGTATCTGTTCTAGGGATGGATGCCAGGCTTCGCAGACTTGTAAAAATGGCCACAAATCTGCTCAGCTTCGTGTCAGTTTGACAATCGAGTTTACGATGACTGTCAGAGATTTGACGTAATGCAACCCCCTGTCACACATAGCCGAATATGGCCTGCCGAACTCATCCCAACCAAAGATGGCTGGTGTTCGGCGAGGTCGGCTCCTGTTCGGCTGCGCCAGCCGAATGTTTCAAACATTCAAGGCAGTTCGGCCATGGTTGGCTGGCATTCGGGAGTAGGTCGGGGCTTGGTTGGCAGGCAGATTTGACTCAAATTCAACTCAAATTTGATCCGTATAGAAAGGTAGGCGCGGCCTAAATCTGGTCAAACTGCCCCCGAACTTAAGCCAACCAAGGTTGGCTGGAGTTCGGGGGAAGGTTTTGAATGTGAGACAGGGGCTTGGGGGCCGTGATGATGCCTTTATCAATGTAAACCAAGAAGGGGGAGCGTGACACTGTGAGACTGTATCAAGCACGATGAGAGTTTAATTTGAAATCCAAGAAAAGTTCTATGATATTCTGAACTCCTGATTGAGACTAAAAATAGTTTGAAAATTTGTACGGTTCTAACATGTAAGTTGGAAACAAGTGGATATTATCCTTGTCAACTCAGTGTAATGTTACAGCATAGCTACAAGCAACAATGACATTTTTCATTTTCAGTGCACCCCCTCTCCTGTGGGTTTACATTGGTTTGTGCATAAGATACGTTGAATTGCTCTAGACCTCTCCCTTCATTGTGTCGGACATTTAGCCGTACAAAAGTAGCGACTAAACGAAGAGGAGGAGATCCCACGTCATGTCCGCAAAGATGTGCCCAAACTGGAGTAACACATTGTACAAACCGCCGTATTTGTTAATCTCCAAGCAGACGTCGTGTGGACGTTTGTAACGTTTTCTGCCAGCCTCTAATGTTTCTGGCAACCGTTAACGTTTTCTGACAGCGCCTAACGTTTTCTGACAACCCATAACGTTTTCTGACAACCGTTAACGTTTTCAGACAACCCATAATGTTTTCTGACAGCCCCTAACGTTTTCATACAGCCTCTAACGTTTTCTGACAGCCCTTAATGTTTCTGACAACCCCAAACGTTTTCTAACAGCCCCAAACGTTTTCTGACAGTCCCTAACGTTTTCTGACAGCCTCTAATGTTTCTGACAATCCCTAACGTTTTCTGACAGCCCCTAACGTTTTCTGACAGCCCCTAACGTTTTCTTACAGCCCCTAACGTTTTCGTACAGCCTCTAACGTTTTCTGACAACCCATAACGTTTTTGGACAGCCACAAATGTTTTCGGACAGCCCCTAACGTTTTCCGACAGCCCCTAACGTTTTCTTTTCTCCTTGTCCTTCGCCTCAATATCAGAGAAGCCCGGCCCTTGGAAAACGTCACGATCTATGACCCCCAACATCTGCTTGGAGATGACGTAATTGTAGTACTATATTTGTGGTCCCGTGCCCCCATTGTGATACATGTATTTTAATATTTGTAACAATGAAGAAAATGGACCGCTCCCTTGCTGAATATGAGGAGTATCACTCAAATTCATTATCTCGAAATACAAGAAATGTTTTATGAGACTTGTGTTTCCTGTTTTATTTGAGTCACATCTAGGGAGTGATCAAACTTAATCTGCAGGCATGTCCGACAAGGATTAAAAAAATCACTTACATATACTTAGTACATACATTTTATCGATTTTTACATATCATATCATATCATATCATAACAGGTTATGTTTGATCTTAAGGCTTTTGCAAAGTAAATCTTTACATTTTGTGGTTCAAAAGAACAAAAACTTTAAGTTCAATTATATCAAAATTGTCTAACACGTAAATGAATGAATTTTCCTGAAGTAGGGAGCCGTAAAAAACAAAACATCTATATGACCTTTTACCTAAAGCGTAATCAGCCATTTTAATCCCACGTAATTCGTAGCCAGACCTCCAGATGGCGTTCAGCACCAAGGACAGACATGTTTGCACAGAAACGTGTAGTGCACGGAAATGCGTTACGCTGCATGGATCTTTCTGGTCTTCTCCCAAAATTTACCAGGTCAGAAAATACGCATTTTCTTCGTGAAAAATCTAAGGAATGGCATAAGTCCACATAGAAAACATCCCGAAGATTTGCACCACACGTTATAATAAATATTTTGTGGACAGGAAGCTGAAAATTTATTAAAAAGGTGACAAATAATTCCTAGTCTTCTCCGCATAACCAACAGTCTAGGCTGAATGGCATGGACCCTACCATGTGTGATTTTTATTACACAGGTGTGCACAGCAGCTGATCTAATTTTTTACCCTGATGGCCACAATTATTTTATCACCAAGAATCGAACCCCTCCAAAATAGTGATGCCCACCCCACCATTTCGGACTAGTGCATGTCAAACTCACACACTGACTATGTCTGAGGCAACAAGTACTGGTATAGAACGGAGGGGGAATCTGCTAACGCAATCATGCGGTGTAACTCATTTCTGTGCACTACACGTTTCTGTGCAAACATGTCTGTCCTTGGTGCTGAACGCCATCTGGAGGTCTGGCTACGAATTACGTGGGATTAAAATGACTGATTACGCTTCAGGTAAAAGGTCATATAGATGTTTTGCACGGCTCCCTACTTTAGGATAATTCGTTTATATACGTGTTAGAAAATTTTGATATAATTGAGCTTAAAGTTTTTGATGTTTTGAACCACAAAATTTAAAGATTTACTTTGCAAAAGCCTTTCAAAGTTAACAAATTAAAGATCAAACATAACCTTTTCTGGCATGCAAAAATCGATAATCTTTAGAAGAAAATGTATGTATCTTTATTCTAGCGTCACAACTTCAATACGACACACATGTACTTGGTGCCCATTTTCGGCATGTTGAGCACCCACAGAGGACAACAAAATTTCTTTTTTTTTTCCTGAAATCGGGCGAAAATCAATGCGCGCGCTGATGTCATCCATAAAAATTACTTACTGTGGCCTTACGGCACATATTTGCTCATTTAGCAGCTGCTTTGTATGATTTGCCATATGGGTGAAAACGTTTCTTTTTTTTGGAAACGGACCAAAATTCATGCACGCGGATGTCATCCATATAGTTAAATCAACATGGCCTAACTCCTGTTTTAAAGATTATTACGTAATCTGAGGAAAAGCCTATCAACATGCCCACCGCTGAACCCGCTAGTGAAGTTTAAATGTCAGGAGATTTTCACCCAAAGGTTGACGGGAATGTTTACATCCTGACTGTATGTTACCCGGAAGTCAGCACAGGACACCTTCCCTCAGGTGTATTAAACAACAAGTAACCTGTTACTGACTAGCGGCCACGGCACACGGAACGAAAAGGTCATAAGGGTGCTCCTGTTAATGACAATGACAAACTCTAGTGTGTGAACGTGGTACGTCTCGGGTTGGTACAGTCGAATAAACAACTTTCTCAATCGGTAACCCGGGACAAAGGGTAACCAAGGGTGTTCTTGATCGTTACTAATAATCCTCCGTCCTACACATATCCTTCCGCGCTGCGCACCATGCCATGTAGTCCTCGTATGGTTTCTCTCAGCTTTTTATGATTAAAGCTGGAACACGACGCCAGGGAGATAGGATATTTACAGAAGACGGCTTTTGTACTTCTGCAAAGACCACAAAATGGATTTCTTAGTTTTCCAGTGACACATGGAACTTACCTGTGGAGTGCCCGACGCAGCGGCGAATCACTGTTCTTCCCAATCTGGTCAAATCAATACACTTCAACTTGGCTCCACTACAAAAAGGTAGCGTTGGAGTTGATTTTGACGGGGTTGAGTGTGACAGTTTGTTCCTCTCTAGATCTCCAGAATCACAGTGATGGCAGCAGCTGGAGAGGGACCAGGGCGACCGCCTGGGCCAGTCCATAGGTATGGTCCTTATAAGAAACTTTTGTTGGGAATTTTTGACGACATGGACAATGGCGAATACAAGAGCTTCAAACATCACCTTGACTGTGTCGTTAGTAGCGACCATGTTAGCATCCCAAAGGCGCGGATCATGCGTGCCAAGCGGCATGACATGCCCGACTTGATCTTACGTTACATTCGGAGACGAGAAGCTCTTGATGTGGTTGCCAGGATCCTCCAGGACCTCCCGAATGTGCAGCTTTTGGGGCGGATTCGACAGTTTACACATCCAGAACCCGGAAGTACGTGAAACTATTACCTCCATGAAAAATGAGGGGATTGTTTTTGGTCTGTGTGTGTGTGTCTGTGTAGCCTCCTTCGCAACGTAGCCGTCGTCCTTTACTATGATTACAAGACATTGTACATCCCATTCCACCAATTCATGATCCTGTTTGTTTTAAACTCCTCTGTTTGTTTGTTTGTTTGTTTGTTTGAGCCTTTATTACCTCCATGAAAAATGAGGGGATTGTTTTTGGTCTGTGTGTGTGTGTCTGTGTAGCCTCCTTCGCAACGTAGCCGTCGTCCTTTGCGGCGACGGCTACGTTAATTTTTGCAGGGAGCGCTGATACGCGATTTTGACGGGAGGGAGTTTTGCCGCGGAGGGAGTTATGCCGCGGATGGAGTTATGCCGCGGATGGAGTATCCGCGCCGCGGGGGCGGCGTATACTCCCTCCGCGGCAAAACTCCCGCCCATGTGGCCCGTGTTAAAATCGCGTAACAGTGCTCCCCCCCCCCCCCAATTAACGCGTGTTTCTGCATATTATTTGTGGTCAACATAACGTAAGAAGGCCTTAGTTTATGGATTGTGATGAGATTCTAATAGTATGTTGGTAGGCCTTAGAAAGACAAAAGTTCAAGGTCAAATGTGGGCCTGCTGGTGGGCTGACCTTGATACTGCAGCAGAACTTCCGGTTTCTGTATTTTGTTGTCCTGGACACACTATGGTCTTGATTGTTTGGTAGCAGATAACTTCTTGTGTCAGGAACAAGTGATGTGGGTTTGGTCGGCCTAGCAGCTTGTTCTGGAACTACAGGGGAGTTTCTGGCTAAATCTTTCAAAGCAGATAAGTTCAGAAAGGAACAAGATATTTTCATGATTTCAAAGCAGATAAGTTCAGAAAGGAACACATTTTCATGATTTTGGTATGTAGGTAGCATAGACAGAGATGTACACACTTTTAAAATTGCAAATTTTACAAATGAGGACTTGATTTCCATAATCAATGATGGAATTCTGTAACTTAAAGTATTTTACATAACACTTTGATACATGTAATGTATATAATCTATAGCAGGTGGAACATTATCAGATACTAATTATGCAAATAAGTACCTCATTTGCATAATCAATGCAAAAATGCTATGACTACTTAATGGTAAGTGATGGCATTTTTATACTTGTGACATGTGTAAGTTATATAAAGGTTAGCATCACTATGAATATATTATAATGCTAATGTAAAGGTCATTTGCATGATTAATGATTGAATGTTGAAATGAAACATTGCCAAAGGATAGGACTTTCACGTATAAATTATTTTTAATTTGAGTTGAGAAAATCATAAATCGAAATTGATTATGTTAATTACAATTTTTTTTCCATAATCCATGAGACAAATCCAGAAAAAATATTTACAAATTAAAGCTCTAAATATTTCATGGAGGTATGAGGTCTCCATGCTTTTAAACTCCTCATGTTTGCTTGTTTGTCAGCCTTTATTACATTTGCCAGAAGGTTATGTTTTGGGGTTGCTTTAATTACCTTCGCCAAGAAGATTATGTTTTCCGTTTGTGTGTGTGTGTATGTGGTTTAGCAAGATAATTAAGAAGCTTTGGATGGATTGTCTTCAAACTTGATAGGTGGGTAGGTCTTGATGTGACCTAGAAATGATTAGATTTTAGCCCCCCTGGCGACTTATATGGTATTGCAGCAGAACTTTCGGTTTTGATATCTCGCAATTTGGACATGCTAAGATTACTAATTTTAGATAGCTCTTGTGCTCGGGAAGAAGTGACCCTAGTTTGGGCTCCCTAGCAGAAAAATCTTCAAGAGAGGATAACTGGTTAACGTTGATGGGTCGTTGTCATTTTTATTACGTAGGTAGCTTATGCGATGCTTGACGAAATTAGATAACAATGATGCAAAGCGGGAGCTAATTTGCATAAATTCTGAGAAAATTCTATACATCTGCTGCATTCGATAATAGGACTTGTGGCATTGAGTTACCACAGGAACATCGGCAGATATTGATTATGTAAATGAAGACTCAATTTGCATAATTATTGGAACATTGCTATCATTTTAGAGTGGTAACTGCCAGGAATTTAATATTTATTGCATTTGGAAGTTTAGTAAAGGTGAACATCATTAAACCTAACTTATTCAAATCAGGACCTTGTCTGCATAATTTATGAGGAAAAGCTAGAATAAAACTGTCATTGGGTGGGGAATATGATCAATTGATATAATTCATTCAAATGAGTATTTATATGCACAATCAATGCGAAACATTCGCAATTCGTCAGTCAAATAGGTTAATATCTTTTGGTGATGGTATGAGGTCATGGAACTCTTGTTTATTCATGTAGTTATTCATCATTTCGTGTATTTTATATTTTCGGCCATCAACTTTCGTGTTTGTGTGGGACCTTAATAATAATGTGTGTGTCATTCTATCTGTCCATGTGAACATGATAACACACGAATGCATGCCTTGGTTAGTTTGTGTTGTTATTTGGTATGTGCAAGGGGATTTTAGTATGTGGGTAGGTGTCATAGAGGTTTGATTATGGGCTTTGCGGCTTGATATGGTACTGCAGTGGCACCTCCTGGTTTTGTATCTTATGACCTGAAGATGGTACAGGTTGCTAACATGAATTATATAAAGTTTGACATAATAAGATACATAAAGTCTGTTTCTTTAATTTTCAGAATAAGATGACATGACTTTGAGTTGTGTGTTGTAACTGCCACAGGGGTAACTTAATAGCCATTATGTTTACTTATTAATTTTATACACTCAAGCTGCTGGCTACATAGTGATGCAAGTCAAGCATGCAGCAGAGTCTGAGGAGGACTACCATAGGAAATGCCAAGACATTGCTGAACTTCTCAACCAATGCAGTCCAGGGCTAGGAAATCTCATCTTAGACGAAGTTAGACATCGGGAATGTGTGCTCGTCAAGTACCTTCTCAACGTGAAAGAGCTGGCGTTGAAGAGGCCAGCGGACATCATACAGAAGATGACATCTAAAGAGTGTAAGGAGGAGCTTTGTCGTCTTGGGGTCATCTACATAACAGTTGAGGATGCAACACTTTTTACTGGGGAGCTAAATAGTGGTAAGTCTGAGAAACCTCACTCATGTATACTTATCTTGGAAGGTCAATGGATAACAGAATTGTGGGTAATGCAGGGGGTAAGTAACTCATTACCTGAGTTGTATGCTGTGCATGCATGCTGTATCTGGTCCAGTCTACATTGTCATTGTATTAAATGATTTGGTTTGCCCTCAGCATTACCCAAAGTTCTCCATTTCAGCCATCATACAAAGGGATTTGTAATTGTATGACCAATCGCATTATATGTACTTTAGTACATACATTGTATCTTGCCATTTTCAATACTGGAAAATGTATTAGCAAGCTGTCAACACTTTCCCAATTTTGTTGGGATATCACAAAACAGTTTGTGACAGCTGTATGTAAAGGGAATTAAGTTTATTTCAATCTATCATTTGCTATTTGCAAAGAAAATTCATTCTAGCCTGTGCAGAAAATCTGTGCTGTGTTATGAGGCATCGTCCTAAACAAGACTGCTAACAAGAATTATAATATTAATAATTGCCTCAGCAACTTAAAATATAACTTATAAGAGCTACAACGTACGGTTTAAAATTTGCTGTGTAGAAATGTTTCTATCAACCCTACATGACTGTATATGAAGCTGTCTGACCTCTTCATCATCATCAGTATTGGTGTGTCTACCCTGCAGTTCTATATACGGTAGGTAGGTAGTCAACTAGCGGAATTATACCGCTCAGACGGGGTTATACCGCCCCTTACGGGGTGACATACCCTTTCGTTGGCTGATACAAGATGGGGTCGCCAGGTCTCCGTAGGTCTACACAGTTCTATATACTGGTCCCCTTTATTCAATATTCACCCTGTGGAAGACCGGAACTTTCTTGGAGAGAAACAGGAGGTAGTCTGGCCGACATGCCTAATGATGAGACTGTTGTGTATACAGTATTTATTTCATACCGGTATACAGAATGTAGATGAATTTTCTACAAATGTACATGTACCGGTATACAGAATGTAGATGAATTTTCTACAATGTACATGTACAATGTAGTTCATGGAATCATGCCCGTCTTGTTGACACAGACCCGAGGACCTGGGACCCTGTAGAGGTGACCCAGTGGGTTGCCATGACACTGTTGCCACGGGAACAGACAGCGACCATCCCTGACCTGCAGATGACAGGTGCTCTGATTTGTGCCCGGCCAGAGACATGGTTCACACACAAGTTTCCACCAGGATTGGGAAGAGTTCTGTACACAGATCTCCAGCAAAGGAGGGATGACGTAGCAGGTCAGCGGGTGAGTTCATGATACACGTAGAATCGGCATCACATGCCTTTTGTGCATGGCATCTTGTTTATCAAATAACTCAATTTGTATTATCCAATCACCTCAGGTAATGAGTTGTAGGTTGGGATTCCATTGATTTGTGAGCGTCTCTGCATTATTTACATTTGACATCGATATTATGTGTGTGTCTCCATATGTATGCATGGCATTGTGCAGGTTTCTTTATTGGACTAATATACTAACTATATTTAGTGTCATTATTGGTACAATGTACATGTATGTGTGTACGTCAAAAAGATTTTACACCCTCATGCTGCTTCTTTTATGACTAAGTAGCTGCTATCTGTTTTCTTCTGTTGTTTAACCTCAACGTCAGTGAGTGGCTGTAAAAAGAAGTGAGAAGTGAGTTAGCTTTACACCCCCAAGCAATTTTCTATTGTATGCCAAGAATGGATTTTTCAGCATGTTACTAAGAGCAGTTAAAGCAGTAAACTCTATAGCTACTAGTACCTGATTGCATAATATATTCCCTGATTGCAATAATATTCAACAGAGATTTGGTGGCAGGCCAGAAGAGTATGAGCGTGTGGTGGAGAGAACTTCATTAACGTTCCTGATCTCAGCCTACCTGATGAGCATGATACTTCTGCTTCTCAGACAGCAAGAAAGGAAGGCAGAAAACATTCTCGGTTACTTGAAACCACTGGTTGAAATTATTGAAAGTGAGTTAATAACTTTCAATGTCTTTAATGGTCAAAGATTAACCATTTAAATATCAATGCAAACTGCTTAATCTTCTGCCTATTAAAGTTCACTACATATGCATGACTGTTAATGTATATTGTGTTTATGAACTTCATCACTACATTAAGTATTCAAGGTAGTATAAGACTCAGGTGTCTTATCCTCTGTCTGAATTATTGAATTAAAAAAAAAATTTCAGGGCGGGCAAAGGACAAGAAGTACATTCATTCTGGTCACTTCAACTGCTCATGGGCAAGTAACAACATCTTAGGAGAAAGAAAGATTTTGCCTTCGTCTGCTGCATCTGTGGTGCTTGGTTCTAGAGCCATTGCCATCTCCAGTGAGGCCTACAGCCAAGTTGTAACATCTGTGGAGGAAGCCATGGAAGTCATTGGTGCTCCTCTGGAAATCAAAATCAAGCTGCCATGGTGGGAACGTGTAGTAGTTGGTACAGTTGCAGCTGTTGGAGCTGCAGCTACTACGGTAGCATTTGTGGTTGGTAAGTGGTTGCCTTGATCAAGTGTAGATAACCTGTAACCCCAGATTGACATGAAAATTTTCATTGTACTAACTACATGTAATTGAGCAATGCCATAGATTGTAATTGTTGCTTCCAATTACATGTACATAAGAGTTTGGAGACCTCATACCTCCATAAAATTATGTGGAGGTTTTTTTTAATTTTTTTTTTGTTTAAATTTTTCTCTCTGATTGTAAGGTATGGCTGTAATTAGCATGATCTATTAATTTATGGTCCTCTACTCAAATTACATATTGTTCAATTCATCCATCACATATATACATCACAGTTAGTGGAATATTCATCAATCAGTGACGAGTTTTAAAGGTAAAGACACATACCTCCGAATTCCGTATCCGTGTTCTCGCGAGACTAGGTCTCTCCATGGTCAAGACATACAGTAGACGTCGAAAAAGTTTGGAGGTATGTGTCTTTACCTTTAAAACTCATCACTGATTGATGAATATTCTACTAAACTAGAAGGGCAGACATTTGCTCAAAGAGCAAATGCAGCATATGGCTTCACCTTATCCCCCATACCAAAAATGGACCTGGCCCCCTCTCGCACACACAGCTCTGTCCCATACTTAATTTAAAAAAAAATCAAAACATGCTTCCCCTCTTTAAGAATGAATTCTTCTAGTGACCCTACATTATGTTATGGTCCAGCTAAAAACACTTCCACACATGAAAAATGAAGAAATTGAATCCATTTAAAGAAATGGCAGGAGAGGAAACATGAGGAAAAACAATGTCTTCCCCACACCACTAAGATTACATAATATCATATTGTATGTGTTAAATTCCTATCCTTTGGCATCATTTACTGCTGAGGAATTATCACATTACCCCACTAATTATGCAAAACAGGCCCTTATTTGAATAATTGGTGTCTTCGAAAAAATACATTAATTACATGTATTGTCAAGTAAGTCAATTTTGTAAAACACTGGAATTATTTTTCTCATTAATTATAAAAAATTATGTCCTATGTTGCATAATTTGTCATTGTGTAACTATTGGTCCAAGCCCACCTACATGTACATGCTCAATCATGATCTATCTTTCTTGAAAGATTTTAACAAAATGCCCCTGCAATTCCAGAACAAGGTGCTAAAGGTACCAAACCCATATCACTATTTCCTGGCTTAAAAAGGCTATCTGACACACACACACACACAAAATAGTACGTCCCGGACAAAAGATCATAACAAAAGCCAGAAGTTCAGCTGTAGTATCAAGGAAAGCTGTCACAAGGCCCAAAATTCACTTTTACAATAATAATAATACATGTACATCCAGACCTTCTTACTATAGGTTATTGTAAAATGCTAAACACAAACACTCACATACTCACACACACACGCACATACACGCATACACCGTATAGTGTATTGGCAGAGGTATGTGGTCACTGAACTCTCAATTACTCCTTTCAATCTACATTCTTCACAGCTGGTCCTTTGGCACTGGTAATAGCTGGAATCATAGCTGCTGCTGCAATATTTGGAGCCAACCAGTTTCTTGTAGTTGCCTTTGATGTTCTGGTGCTATCAGAAGAGAAAACGGCTGTTTTCAAAGTCAACTACTTGGAGGCTCTGATTCTCCTGCCACAAGTAGTTCAAGAGGAAGAAATGACCGAAGAGAAACTTGGGAGCATCATAAGCTGGGTAGAGGCTGAAAGTAAATACCGTGCCATTCGGGATGTTGAAAGGAATGCAGTGGAGACTGTATATCGTATCAGCTCACTTGGCCCTGGATCAATAATACCATATAGGACACAGTCTCTCAACTACAGAGCAAAGGAGTGGCTCCAAGATGACAGCATTCTCAATGTTGACGACACCATGATCATTGCAAATGCCCAGTTTGAGCTTCGCCGTCTGCTGACTGACATGTTTGTGCTGGGGGTGGTTGGGTCCGACCACAGTGGTAAGACCACTCTTGTAAAGGCTGTCTTACCCCAGGGAGAACGGAGCGCACATCACACCACAACTGGTCCCTATGATGTAAAATTGTATGATGGATCAAATGACCTTGGGGTAAGTTGCAACAGTAGACTTTCTTATAACAGTGTTAGTGTTGTTCTACTGTACATTGGGTGAGCTGTTTTCTTCAAACTTTGGTTTATGACTTTAAAACTTTTTTCATTGGATGTCTCAGAGACATGCAAATCATCAGGAACTTAAAAGATGAACAAAACCAAGCCAAACACATCATTGCGTATACATATACATCTGTTTATTTCAATTTACCGTAAAGTGGGAGGGCAAACTTTAACTAGTATACAGGTTGCCCTCCCATGCTTGAAGATCAATTTTATGGCTACTTTAGATCTGCAAAATTTTTCCAGGTACAACCACTGCCTGTCCTTGCCTTTCCGAGTGGCCAGAGGAAAGAAGTGGATGCAGCTCATGGACTGTGTGTTGGAGTCTGTACGGCCTTCATTTGTGTGGTGGAGTATAAGACAGGTTAGATCTACACAGAATCCTCTGATTTAACTGTTACAGTAGTACAGTAGTACATCATTACTTATATATATATAGACAAATGTGCATATACTACAGTTGAATTAGTGCACTTGAGTGGTGAATTCAACCTAGTCACACACACACACAGTCTCTCTTGGTCCTTCACATCCTGGCAGACGATCGCTCTCATACGATGGGTGCGGCAGTGTGCCACTAGCCCAGCATTGCTCCTGCAGCGCTTGCCACATATTCCACATGTCTTTTGAGAAAGCCTTTCAAAAATATAAGAAATGTGTTACAGGGGTAGTCAACATTCAAAATATATTCAATTTATACATGGTACCTGAGTAAATTCCAAATATCAGTCAAGTAAAAAAGGATTACTTCCTGAACTGCAGGTCAATTAGTGAAGAAGAAGTCAGCCACATGGAATAAGCTTAATCTGAATACTTCCACATGTTCTTTTTCTACTGTAGGTTCTCCAGATATCGGCTCCCTTGCCAGGGTGAAAGACCTGAGTGTTCCTGTCCTCCTGTGTGTCAACAAGTGTGGTGGTGTGAAGGACCAAAGACAGGCAAGTCAGATACTGGATAGGTACAAGTCCATAGTCAGCAGGGATTTCGAGGGACTGGAGGGTCTGACAGAGGTAGTGTTAACTGATTTCCAAACCCCTGGCCATGGCCGACCTGCCTGGCTCACAGGAGCAGAGGGTGTGAAATATTGGATCAAAGATGCCATCCAAAATCATGAGAGGTATGTCAGCAATGCTTCAATATAGGAAGACTTCTGACACTACACATCTACAATTCAAAAGCAGCAAAAACTATATAAGTGCTTCAATTTGGAATTTGAAATTAACCTACATGCATTTAGCATTGGTCCATTGTGCAAATTGAAATGCAAGTTTGATCATGGTAGTTTAAAAATGATATCTCTACAACATTGTGTGCGGACTAATTATGCATAAGACTATTCTATATGTTGTATAACTTTTCAAACATTCTAACCAAATTCTAAGACTTATTGAAAGACATTTCTTAAAATTCTTAATTATGATGTTTTACACATTATACCTATTGTATCTTGAAAGCACAAGTTTTAAATAACCCATGCTTGATTCTAAGGCTGTAATCATTGAGAAAGCTCCAGCAGGTTTTCGTATTTGTAAATTGTTAAATTCATTTTTCAACAAATCATCAGATTTCTCAAAGATTTTGCTTCAAACGAGTGCTATTTGGCATGAGGTCTTTGCTGACATGTACATATTATCACTCCACAAAAAAAATGGTATTGTTTTTGGATCTGTGTTTCTGGATATAGATTAGATTAATCGGTATCTTATTCAAAACTCTTTGAGGTACAAGATATAAAATAATGTACTTCATTAACTGTTGTTGTCACTGTAGCAAGATTTTTCAGTTGTAAGTTGTAGGGAGAAGACAGTTTTACCTATTGAGTAAGAAGACCTGATTAAGTTCAGTTGTTAAGTTAAGTGCTGTTGTGTGCAGTTTGAAATACAGTAAGCACAATGAAGGACATGCCTGTACCTAAAATTTTGATAATTTTTTAACATCTCCTCTTAATTAATCTGTTAAGAAAAGTCAGAGAACCATGAAAACAAAATTGGTGTTGTTTGGTTTGATTTAATTCCCGCATTGGTTCCCAAATACATAGATCATATTACTGATCATTTGAGGAATTTGATTGAAGATAAAAAGGTGGAAGGATATGGAGGGCCTGGAAGGTACGGTTGCCAAGAATGTGTCTGGTTACTTCAAATAGATTTGTTGTAATAATAATGGTATACTGATTCAGAGACAACCACCTGTACATTCAGATAGATGTATTTGTACATGGCGCCTAAACCTGACTCTGCAACCTGAATCTGACTCCATATGCTTTCCTTGTTCTTACAGTAGATTCATAACAAAGAAACAGCCATAAAGACTGTTACTGAGCTAGAGACAGAACAGGTGTATGGTGATTTTGAGAACCAAAGGATCAAATTTGTGTGGCTTATCCAGGGCTCAAAATTCATTATTGGGAAATACATTGTGTAGGTGTACTTCCAAACCTTACTGTCTCTCTTCAGAGCTTGAATCTGAAATTCTATGGCTAACTTCATACTAGTGTGCAATATTATAAAAATGTGTAGTAACTTGGCTTTTGGCCATAGCAGGTAAATTTTTGTGATTGACATCTGTCCTGAAGTGATTTTCACCTGATTTTGGAAAAGAAATAAATTTAACAGCAAAATTTTGTTTCGCTCCGGGTTTTAGTTGTAGACGTGACACTAGTGTGGTAGCCTTGAGTGTACATGTACTAGAAGTTGTACAATGTAAATACTACCAGTGGTCTACCACACTAGTATCACTTTCTACACTTCTTAAATTGACATGGGAACTTGTTGGCTGTGATACCATGTTTTGTCGCTTCAATTGTTTATACAATCATGTACATCATTTAGGTCTCTATTTTGAAAATTTATGCACCTTGTTTCTTCCCAATCTTATTTTTTGTGCTCTCACATTAGATTTGGAATCTGCAGGGGTATTGTCATCCATAAAATTTACTTTCTGTGGCCTTATGTATGTAACCCTACACAAATATAGGTGCACCAGTGCACCCACAGTCAAAAATCTACATGTGCGTAGCTACGATTTTGCGTGCACAAAAGTGCATAATTTTGTACCCTGTATTTCGAGCTCTTATATCTGACAAAGTATGCATTGAATGATTGCAGTGTTGTGTTGAAATACATGTATAATGTGTCAAAATTATAATGCTTGATGTGTCAATTTTACACATTTAGACTACAGTCATAGTTGGATAGTGAAATCTAATAGGTAATTTTTATTTTTGGAGGACGATTTCTCATTAATAAGCTGCGATTGAAAGGGAAGTTTTGTGTAACTCACAGGAGCATCGGGAGATTTAAATTAAACTGAAAGCATTGACCAGTGAACTGGCTGTAGATTGCTGCATATCACTACAAATATCATCATTTAGTGTAGGCAGGATTTGTAAATTTATAATGCCAACCTCATATGATTGCTTAAATGGCATTGAGTACCATGCTGTATTGAAGTTAAGTTCTCAGAAACCAAATTTAAATTAAGCTAAACCTGAGCATGAAACAACACCTGTCCAGCTGAGGGTGATAATTGACTGTTTAATCACCTGGTATTAGTTCAACATTCAAAATTTCAAACTATCTTTTAAAATACAACTGAAAAAACAAATGTTTAAAACAAAATTTTCCATCTCTAGCCTCCCAACATAACAGATTTATAATGATACAGAAACACAAGTTCTGAGAAGTTCAAATATAGTGGAAATTACGAGGACAGTCAGGATCATGGTATAGGAATACTGGTGAACAATTATACTCAATGTATGGTGTCTAAATATCCATTGAGAACCTACACACCACTGTACAATTATTACTTCAAAACGGGTTTCTGCTGTACAGGATTTCCTCCAAAGAATTACAACTTTTCCTGAGATAACTACTAGTATTGTGGTGTGTATTTAGCAGGCTGTCAGCTGACATTGAAACTCTAACAGTTATCAATGCCTACACTTTTTTCCTAGATTCTTTTGCTCAAAAATGTTTCTAGGTTCACAAATGACACAATGAAATGAAAGCAGTAAAAGTTTTATAAAAAAGAAACATTTACAGGACAGTTCTACTCTATTTCTGTGCCCTTGTCAATTTTTTTGACTTCTCTAGTTTCTCTATGCTTAATATTTCATATTCATTATGGTCCATAGTTATCATTTTTGTCTAGCATTTTTCCAGACTTAAACAGGACCTAAGATGTGTTGTCTTATGAGCGTAGAGTTCTTCGAGATGACCTTTTGGGTCTGTAACATGAAGTAAATGTCATTGGGTTAAAAATGAAGGTCGTGATGGTAGGTTATTAAACTCAGAGGTCAGACAACAAAGAGTTATCATGTTGGTCTTCTTGTAAAAAAAATCTTTGCAGAGTTCAAGCAAGCTAAAGAGTTGAAAGATATTAGCGATGTAAAGCAATTATCAAGACTAGACATATGCAGGTGCCCCATGAATTGCCATTGCCATAAAAGCGCTCATAATTCACTCACAAAATTTCACAGTCTGAGGAAAATGGTTATGTTTACGGAACTTAATCTTCACAGTGGCAGGAGAGGGGGGCGAAAGACAAATGATTTGATAACGGTAATGAAAAGCTCACAGTACAGAAGTGACCATGAAAACAGTGAACATAAAGTACAGTGAAAGATTATTGAATTAGAGTACTTTATTTCTGTTTTCTGCGATAATTGTTTTATGGCACTAATCCTGTATGTTTTTTTTACCTTTCCTTGGCCTTATTGCAAGTTGCAGGTGGATCTTTCAAGCTCTATACATTGACAGAATCTATAAACTATCACATGATCTAAATGTAGCTAAGTAGCACAGTTCAGCATGTTAGCATCTACAGCAAGCATACAGGTAACCTATTCACACTGATGAGACCTTACGCCGTGAGGGAGTCGTCGAGGGCCGCGTCACTGCCGGAGTCCGACAGAAGGTCCTTCAGGTTGACCCTGGTACGAGCCGCCGCCTTACGGGTGGAGCGGGCGCGGGCGGCGGGCGCAGGGCTCTCCGACACGCTGGCTTCTGCATCTGCGTCACTGAGAACACCGAGAACATCCAAACATCAATCAATCAATCAAAACTGGTGAATTGTGCCTTCTGTACATAAAGTAAGTATATTGCACTTGGTACATTTCAAAGTGTTTACATTTGTATTAAAACGATAAAATAATGCATCGGCGACAATAAGTATATGATTTGCTTATGCTTATATGTTCAAATTTCGAATTCCTTCAAACTCATTTGGCAGTGTTCAGGAGTCGTTACAGTGATGGTATGGGACTGTTCATAAACCTAACAGTTCGGCAGACAGGTAGGGTTAGCTCGTTGGAGTTCCTAAGGGACCGACCGTGTTTTAGTCCCCTGGGAGCAGGGATTAACTCCACAGTTCTTTCATCAGGACCAGTGGTAGAAATACTTTTTCTTTCAGTTTCCTGCAACATTGCAGAACGTGATAATTTTGTTCTACAATTCGGAAATACTTTCTGCATTATACACAATGCCATCCATACTACAGCCTGATTTTTTCAGTCTGCAAAATTCGATGTCGCTTCATTTTTCTTCTGCAATATTGAAAATGTCTCTGCAAATTGTAAACTGCAGATGGGTATTTCTAACACTGAGGATGGTTGATAGTGTTAGATTTGGAATCATATCAACCTACATTCACTCACTCACTCACTCAATCAAACGCACTCAGAACCATTCCTTTAACCTACACAAGTACATGTAAATGAAAGTAGAATTTATCTTCAACAGTCCACAACAACCAGGAACATTTCTCCACATTCATACAAGTTGAGAAAAATCTGAGATAATTACGAGATGTTCAAAAGTGGAGTATTACAGACAAATTTAGTGCTAGGGTACACAACAAGTACCTGTCTGATTCCCAGTCTGCTTTTTTCTTGCCTCTCCTGGCTGAAGTTTTCCCTGGAGTTTTGGCAGCTGTTTTTCTCTTGGCAGCTGTACTTTTACCTGTGGTAGAACAAAAATAAACATGTTGACACTCTTCACAACATTTCAGCAGAGTAAAAAAAAAAAAGACAACTAGAAAGACTGAAATGTTTGGATTCTACTGGCATGAAACAAATTAAAAAGGAGGAAGAGATAACCTTTCTGGGTCTTCTTGTTGGTAGGCAGTGCAGGAGTAGCGAACACGTTGTCCTCGAGTTGGTCCACATTTTCCATAGCTGTCAGGACTGACGTCTCCTGTGGCTTCTCTGGAGCCTGACTACTGCCCTGTTCACAGTCTAGGGTAAAGGTACAAAAGGTAATTATGATATCTACACAACTCATTTCACATGAAACAAGTCCCCAGTATACAAGTAGACCATTACGGTGTTGGCATTTTTAGCGTCGCTGAGGCCAGTGTTTCTGCCAGTCGACACCCGGAGGGCGTCCCAACCGGAGGGCCACAGGTCCCACCGCGAGCGTCGAAGGCGCAAGCATTCTAGGGGTGTCCGGGGGCATGCCCATCCGGGAAATTTCGAACCCTCTAAAACGCCTTTTCCCACATTCTGACAGGCAAATAATTGTTGAGTAAAGGTAAGTTTAATGCCAATCAAACCACAGACTTGCAAAAATTTGGCATTATCATTTTTTTCTGGGATGGCCTCCTCTCGGGCTTAGGCCGTCCCCAGCGGGAAGAGGGCGTCAAAGGACAGTCGGATGGCCGTCTGGCTGAAACACTGGTGGAGGCGAATATTTGGTCCTTACATACAAAAAAATGCAAATTCATCTGATTTCTTGGGTCCTCCTTCAGCCTTTCTTACGGTGACAACCTTCCAAATAGCGATTCAGTTATCAGTCATACTAGGTACTGATGAATAGAATTTTTGTGTTTTTTAGAAGAGTCGACTGTCAACTTGGTTGTAATTTCTCAGATAAAGATCAGTACCCTGCTTGTCCTGAGTCTGTTCAGTGTTTTCTTCCCCAGTCTCCTGCTGTTGTTCTGTAGAATTCTGTTGTTCTGTAGAACCCTCCTGTTGTTCTGTCTGACTGGTGTTCTCCTCACTCTCCCCAGTCAGACCAGGACACAGGTCAAACAGGGTCTTCTGAAACTGCTCCACGGAGCGCAGGGACATTTTGTCATCCAACTCCTGAGGAAAGAAGAAAGTAAAACTCTTGAATGTGCAGTTTGAATGGTTTAGCAAAGCTGCATGGCTTCCTCCACTGGATTTACATGCAGTTTGAAAGTGCACTGCTAGGTGAACTGCCAAAACCTGGACACTTTTTTCCAATGAGGCCTAGCGACAACAGAGAAATTAAAAAAAAACATCCATAGCTTTTTCAGTTTTCCTATTTGAAGAATTAACAAGAAATGAGGACTTCAGATTTCTGGCAAGTTCTTTTTGTTTTTGTGGTCTTCAAGTTCACCCCATTTCCTGTGTCAGGCCTTTTGACCTCCTGTCATTCTGCCTATCAATCTTGCCTACCCACATTCTTGCAACATACTTTGGACAAACAGACACACATACCCACAGTTCAGCCACCCAAAACGATACTGTCTTCCGTACATGAAAGTAATAAAACAACCAACAAATTTCCTGACGCTACCAAGATATTTTGGTGTATGTAAGAAGGAACTGTGGCAAGGTGGTCTTGTGGTTAGGGTTGTTGACTCAGAATCTGAAGGTTCTGGGTTAGAATCCCTGGCAGGCCCCACTGTTGTGTCCTTGGGAAAGGCACTTTACACCTATTTCCCCACTCGACTCGGGTGAAAATGAGTACCTAGCTTCGGTTAGAGATGTCCTCTCGGATGGGACGTAAAGCTGGAGGTCCCGTGTTTGAGGAGAGCCACACCTCAAGCACGTTAAAAATCCCACCACATTTATCGAAAAGAGTAGGGGTCCTTCCTGGTGTGAGTGGTTCAAACCTCACAGTCCGGTTACGCATGCGCAGCTTGCACTTACTGTACAAAACTGGTGTGTTATGCCTAAAGGCAGTTTACCAGTTATGCAAAACAAACAAACAAACAAACTGACCTCTGTGATCTGCTGAGATAAGACATACAGGTCCTTGAGGTGTGCAGTGCTGGAGGCTGTGGGCTCCAGGTTCCCCAGGAGCTTACAGAACATCTTGACATCAGGTGAGTAGGTGTCTTTAAGGACCTCGTTACACAGCTTCAGGGCCAGGTTATCATGGGCAGAGTAGTCCTGTGGAAAAAAAAAGTGATTTGGAAGAAAAGTTACAGCTATACAAATAGGCAATGTTTAGGAAGGATGAACAAGGTTGGGGGGAGGGGTGTTGTCTTAAAGCCTTGAGTTTCTTGCCCTGGGCAAGAACAATAAGGAAGTGCTACTAGGACACCTTCCCAGCAGCTTGAATAGTGAATTGACCCCCATAACTACATAAACTCATAAACATCCCAGACTGTCTAGTCACCAGAAACAAAGGCAGGGACTGATTAGCATACTACTGGTCAATATGTTTTGAACAGATTCAAATATTTTTCTGTACTGGTTTTCAGTGTAACATAGAGAATGACCCAGATACTTGTTACAAAGCCAGATAATCAACAACTTTCTACAGCATCTGTAACTTTCAGTTTGGAAAATCAACCTTGTTCAAATTTTAACTCTAAGTACAGCCCTGTCAAAGTTTTATCCAAGGACATTACACTCTATAATGCCCTTGTTGTATCAAAGAGTCTACTTATATCTGTACTTGCAACTTGAAATGTCTTTCTCACAGCTGAATTAGCTTTTGTAGTTTTGTGTCTGAAATATGCTTGTAAATGTGGTGTCTACATACAGTCAGATAAACCAGTATAGACTTGTAGGCTCAGTATGTAGAACTGGGCACGTACGTAACTTCCAGCCAGTGACAAGCTACAACTTAGCACAAGCCAGAACAATTGCAAACCAGTGCTGTCATTACTAGTACTTTAGTACTAGTACTTTCTGGGTTACTGGTAAATCTAACTTCCTCATGTGCAACCATATAATTTCTTATCAGTTGTCTCATTTCCAAAGTGTATTGAAGAGTAACTTGTACTTTGCAAGCTAAACTACATCTTAGCCAGCCTCCCCCCATGTTCACTGCACAGCTGCCAGGGCCATACTGAAGTCTGGTAGTTTATGTTATCGAATTTATATCGGCAGGGTGGGGTCATTATATAGTATTACTGGCCTCTTTAAGAGAGGTTTCCATATAGTTGGAAAGGAAGCTGCAGTGTAAAAGACAGCTGCTAGGGGGCAATGCTTACGAACTTTTACATCCAGGTGTTTCCTCAAATTGTACATCATTTCCCCAGTTCCTTATCCAACCAATGTCAAACAACCAACAAAAACAGTTAAGATTCACAGCTCTATTTCTACACATGCAAGTTTTATTTTCTATTCTATTTCTAATCTATTTATATTTCAGCCATACCATGGTATGGATGAAATATATTGTGTTCTCTCATGTTTCTTCTTCTTCTCCTTCTCCTGACATTTCGTTAAATGGATTCAACTCTGTCATTTTTCAGCCAAATGACCTGAAATTTGGCATGGAGGTAGAGTGACCAAATACCCCCAGACATTTTTTTCATTTTTTTGATACAGGCCTTGAAAATTGTTTTATTTGGGTTTTTTTATCATTTTCAGGCAATAAATGTACATTTTGGGCTCTGGAGCCCTGGTACTACATCTGAATGATGCGAAATTTGGTATGAGGATACCTTGGACACGTGCCCACAGAAAGTCATTCACGTTTTTGACATACACCGCTTTAAAACTGTGTAAAATAGGGCATTTTTGCTATTTTTGGACAAAAAATATACATTTTTGGCTCCTGTGCCCTAATATTGAAACCAAATGACTTGGAATTTGGTATGGGGGATCCTTGAACACATGCCCACAGAACATCTTTCACGCTTTTGACATACACCACTTTGAAATTATGTAAAACAGGGCTTTTTGGCTATTTTTGGACAAAAAATGTACATTTTTGGCTCCTGTGTCCGAATGATAAAACCAAATGATCTGAAATTTGGTATGGAGGTGCCTTGGGCACATGCTCACAAACCATAAATCACACTTTTATCATATGCTACTTTAAAATTATAAAAATGGGACTTTTTTGCTATTTTTAGACAAAAAATGTACATTTTTGGCTCCTGTGTCCTGATAGTAAAACCAGATGACCTGAAATTTGGTATGGGGGATCATTGGGCACACGCGCAAAGAATGTTATTCATACTGTTGGCATGCACCACTTAAAATTGTGTAAAATGGGACTTTTTTGCTATTTTCAGACAAAAAATGTATATTTTTGGCTCCTGTGCCCTGGTATTAAATCCGAATGACCAGAAATTTTGTATACGGATACCTTGGACATATGCCCAAAGAACATCATTCACACTTTTGACATACACCACTTGAAAATTGTGTAAAATAGGGCATTTTTGCTATTTTCAGCCAAAAAATGTACATTTTTGGCTCATGTGCCCTGATATTAAAACCAAATAACCTCGGATTTACTATGGGGGTACCTTGGACACATGCCCACAGAACATTGTTCAAAAGTTTACTATTCACCATTTTAAAATTATGTAAAATGGTACTTTTTTGCTATTTTCAGACAAAAAATGTACATTTTTGGCTCCTATGACCTGATATTAAAACCAAATAATCTGATATTTGGTACGGGGGATCCTTGGACACATGCAAACAGAATGCTATTCACCTTGCTGGCATACACAGCTTTCAAATTGTGTAAAATGGGACTTAAACATGGGAAGGAAATGGCTGAAATATGCTGTATTTGCTCCGGAGCAAATGTCGGCCTTTCTAGTTTCCAAACTTGTTTCCTCTCATCACACTCCGGATGCCTAAGCATTGGGTGGTGCTGGAAGAGTCCATAATTTTGTAGGGGAGGCATTTTTAAAAATTCCATTTTGGGCAGGGGTGATTATGAAAAGTCCATTCCGTGGACGAGGAAGTGTTTTTGGATAGGTCCACCTTCCATGTGGGTGCTACTGGAAGAGTCCATTTCTATATGGGGAGATGGAGTGAAATATGCTGTGTTTGCTAGCATATATTTGAATTTCCAGTTCCTACATGTTTCCCTCACCTCCATGTCCCTGGGCAGGTCAGGTTTCCCCGTCCTCTCCACACAGAACTGCCTCATGTTGGAGCGACTGGTCAGCGTGGTCAGCAGGCTCCCCACGTTGCCCACGTCAACCGTTGCCAGGGGCGACGTGTCGGGGGCGTCCAGTAACGTCTGCAGGGTGGGGAGGAAGGCCTCTTCCACACACTCCTGACTGGACCTAGGGAGGAACAGGAATCTTATGAGCAGGGCTCGATAAACTTTATACCAGCACTGGTGCAGGTAACATTGAAAATTACCTGCACCAGACAAATTTTACCTGCACCACTCAGAATTTAGGAAGTATGGATTATACTAAAAACTGTTCAGAAACCATTGCCAAATTCATTTTTTATACTTCAGAGGTGGTAACAGCAGCGTACGAAATACTAGGTTGCCCAGTTGCATTGTGCAACCATATTTTGCTTGGTACAACCTATTTCTACACCCAGGTAGCCCAGTGCACTACCTAGATTTTGTGGTATGGATGCCCCACTTCCATTGCAAACTGTTTATTGAGAAGTTCCCATGGAAGAACTCAAGTAAGGAGAAACAACTCTTTGCATTCTAACAAAGTTAATCATAATGTAGATGCAGGCAACCTGGAATTTTGATGGGCAATCTAGCTTTCATCCTAGGTTGCCACTCACTAGTCAAAGTGGTGCTTAATGCTGCATTAATACTGAAAGTTTTAATGCTGGGTTAATGCCGCATTGATGCCGACTGCCACGGTAATTTCGTGGTAATTATAGCTGTCCAGGTTTTCCCTCCATAAACTGTCAACTGAGCAAAGCTTTGAAGGAATTAGTGGGAGTAGTGCTGCATTGATGCTGCATTGATGCCATTTCCTGCCACGGTGATTATGAGACGGCCACGCTTCACCTTTAGATTAACCCCAGGGCCCTGTACCCTCTGGTTGTTTGTTCTGATGAAATGGAACTGTTTTTGTACAGCACTATAGTTTTGAGGAAACTATCTGAAGTTATTGTTTTGGGAAGTTAATAGAATGTACATGTATGATTCTTCATTATTCATGTTGATTGACTCAAATCCTTCCAATGGTAATGTCCTTGTCCTTGTAGTGCCCCATTCTTTAATAGAATTGTGGGGTGTTTGGTGCATATGAAAGAAAGATTTGGATTTGAGCCAGTGCCCAAAACATAATTGTTCCTTGGCTATCAGACAGGCTGTGACTTTTGTATCTATTACACTCTAGATTATCTCAGTTATTAGCACTGACCTTAACTACATATGTGCATGTACATGTCTGACCATTGAAAATGGGAGCAGGCCTAATGCCTTCTGGTGGTCTGTTGGGTAGGTAAGTGTAACACCAGTAGCTCTCACAAAAGAACTCAGATATGAGAACAACACAATTCAGACTTCCATGTATGTCTGCTGTTTGTCTAAATAAAGAGTGAAATGTCAGAGCCTTAGAAATGAGTAAAACTACAGCTTCCCAGGTTACACTACTCATATTGACTAACTTCTCCTAACAAAAGTGCCTAGCTAGTGGCTGTTCCAAATTTATCACATGATCAGTTCCAGACTTATCACATGACCTGGCTACATGTATGTGCCAGGGCTGAAGGACATATGTGGCCTGTATTGTACATGTATTTCAGCAAGGTTTCAATGCAGATTCTCTATGCCATACCAGTTCTTGATTCTCAGATTTTTGTGGAAAAGAACAGAGCAGGCAGCAAACATACTAGAAGAAACTGTTATTATAGACATTATGCAGTAGGTAAGGTTTAAACTGTAATGTCCAACACAAGGAGTGTGCAACTCCAAGTAACAATCACTGAATCCAGACAGGAATGGAGGCAGCTCCTGCAGCAACCTGGCTCAAAAAAGTATTTCGTACACTGTAACAGCCAATTCAGCAAATATAAATCCACATACACCTACATTTGTACATTGTACATAAACCCAGTACAGGTTAGGTGCAGGTAGATATCAGAAATACCTGCACAGCTTAATTTTTACCTGCACTAATCTGAATATGCAGGTGGTATTTCGAGCCCTGTATGTACTGATATCATATATCTCCATAGAACCAGGACCGTGTGAAGTAATCTTGTAACACAACAACAGGAGTAACAAACCTCCCAGAGAAAGCGAACATGGGGAAGAAGGTGCCCAGACAGTGGCGCAGGTGGGTGTCGTCCTCGGTGGTGGGGTTGTACCACAGGAGCAGGAGGCGGGACAGGAGCTTTCCGCTCAGCACACGCCCGGATATCATCAACTTAGCGAGCCCTTCAGCCGCATTGGTGCGAATATCTGTGTTCTGTGGGAAGAAATGTACAGACAAGTGTGTTGTAAGTTCTAAGTGCTGTCAGATTGTAATGAACTGGCAGGTGTCGAAATGCCTCTCTGTGTGCAACTTGGTGCAAGTAAATTTGGTGTCGTGCAACAAATTTTTTGCCGATATGCACCGCGGTGCAAGTTTGCTTTATCCGCTGTTACTACTAAATACTAGTACCCAATAAAGAACTGGAAAGGGAACAAAACCAAAATCCATGAAGTTTTTATTAAAGTTACTACATGTACTTTTGGTTGTGTTCGTTTTATTTTTGGGGGGTGCAACTATTTTTCTTCTGGTGCAAGTATTTTTTTTTTCATCTGCACCAGTGCAAGTTGGCCCCAAAATCTATTTCGACCCCTGACTGGTCACACACTGGACTTTTGAGGAGCTACATACTTTATTGTCCTGCTTCCAGGACTCCTAGCACCAGAGTGAGGTTACAGGGTTGGACTGTTCTACTTCTAATATAGGGGGTTTGTAACAGGACTGGTCTACATACAAGAAAGGGGGGTTTTGTGTGGTAGTGGACAAATGGTTCACAGTGGGTTCATAACAATGTGTAAAGCAGACTTTGTAACTTCATTAGATACATGCATTATAAACAGCCATCTTTTATTCTAAAAATGTCAGGTCCATGACATTTTGAATTGGCTAAGTTCATTATTTGTATATGATTAATTAGAACATATTGTTAAGGACCAACTGTTTTACACTACCTTTGAAGATGCTGATATTTTGTCAAGCAATTGCAGTTGATACTATACAACAAAATATCAACTTAATTTCAAATCATCATCAGCTCTTGGTATTTCTTCGGAAAAATTTTTTTTAAAAACATTTTTCGGGAAAAAAAATTTCTGAAGAAATTCTTTGAATAATTTTTCTAAAAAAAATCAATACATCACAAAGGTATTTAAAAAGTTAACTGAAGTGTTACAAGGCAACAAAACCTAGTCATTCTTCATGAAGTTACTACAAACACCCACCTCTGAATCCAGCATACCAGTCAGGATGGACAGTAGGCTGTTGGCTGTGTTGTTGGGCGTGGCCTGCTGAGGCTCTTCTGTCTCTCCCTCACCCTCCCCGCTCTGGTTCTGCTGTTCAGAGTTTTCTGCCCCGAAAGCCTTCAGGCCAAAGATGAGCAGTAGGTCGAAAACTGTCCTCAGAGCCGTGACCTGGATCGCATCCAGGTCCACCTGGGAAGCCTGCGACAGGGAACAAACAACTTGTTTACTGTTATATTGGGCAAAATAAAAACAAGCTCTTTTTCTGCTTTGTCTACAGCTCCTTTGTCAACAATAGAAGCAATACTCTCTCTACATAGAATGAAGGCAGAACGTACTGCACCTGCGCGAAACCTGGATTTTCACGGTTTTCATTTGATGTTTACGTATTACATGTACAGTATGTAAAAAATTGCTTAAAGCTTTATTTGAGTGACGAGGCCCTAACAAATACTATCTGTACATAAACCTTACCTATAGAAAGAGTATACCACAGCTGTCAGGCCCAGTGTTCAGGGTTAGCTTAGAGTAATATGTTAGAGTTACAGTAACCAAAACTTACCTGTAAGAACAGAGGTAGGTACTGCACAGCTGTGTCCCTACACAGCACGGCTGTCAGGCCCAGACAGCGGACAGCCATGTTACGCACAGCAGGGTCCTCGCTCTGAATACCTGTCAGCATCTGAGGGGAGACAGCAATGACATGGGTTAACCTTCTGACTGCTAAGGCACACTTTACTCACATTGGATACGGCAGAAGTTAGCATGGAGAGAGTTAAAACAGTGTGCGAAATACTAGGTTGCCCAGTTGCACCGTGCAACCATATTTTGCTTGGTGGAACCTATTTCTACACCCAGGTAGCTCAGTGCACTACTAAGTTTTGTGGTAAGGATACCCCTTTCTTCCATTGGGAACTGTTTATTGAGAAGTTCCCATGGAAGAGCTCATCACTTCAGGTACCAGGAAACAACTCTGTGTCAGAAATGTATAAATGCACATTGCATTCTAACAAAGTTAATCATAATGTAGAAGAGTTGAAATTGGGGGCAACCTAGAATTTTGATGGGCAACCTAGCTTTCATCCTAGGTTGCCACTGGGCAACCTGGCACAAAAAAGTATTTCGTACACTGTAAAAGTATGATATTTATTAATGTATGAACGTTTAATAATAATATATGGCATATGAGTACATCTAAAATATGGATTTTGTTGATGGCTCAAAATAAGTACTAGATTAAGTCTTCAAACAGCAGCAGCAAGGTTTTGATCCCAATGCATCAGCGCCATCTATCAGTTCTGGTAATGATTGCACTTCTAGGGCCTGTGTACTGCATTAGCTAGCACTACCTATATGTACATGTATCTATTGTTGACCATGTGGCATATTCAATTGTACAGAATACAGGCGCCATCTATCTTCTCCTGAGAAAACTGCAATGCAGGAAACCAAAAGGGATTGCTTGATTTGGGTTATACCTTCAATCAACAGTCATCTTTTGAAAATATTAAATAAAGGTAATGGTAACTAATACTAGAAGTTGGCTGAAGAGTTGTTGTTTGTACCAGTGAGTCCACCAGTGTGCGCAGGGTGGGGGTGAGTCCCTTCAGGGTCAGAGTCTGCAGCATCTCAGCAGCAATGGTCAGGCACCGCAGCAAGGTCACAGAGTCGTTCTAAATAAACAAAAAAACAAACAAACAGGTCAGGCAAACAACCAAAGAAACAACTGGTAAGGCATTGCAGCAAGGTCACAGAGTCGTTCTAAACAACCAACCAAAGAGGAATCCTAAACACTACCACGTTTCAGTAATAAACACCAGTGCTGAAATGTCGATTACCCGGGTTTTTTTTAATTTTGGTACTGTCCTTGGTGCTGAAATGTCTATTACCTTTCTTTTAAATTTTGGTACTGTCCTTGGAGCTGAAATGTCTATTACCTTTCTTTTAAATTTTGGTACTGTCCTTGGAGCTGAAATGTCTCTTACCTGTTTTTGGTACTGTCCTTGGTGCTGAAATGTCTATTACCTTTCTTTTAAATTTTGGCACTGTCCTTGGTGCTGAAATGTCTCTTACATGTTTTTGGTACTGTCCTTGATGCTGAAATGTCTCTTACATGTTTTTTTTGGTACTGTCCTTGGTGCTGAAATGTCTCTTACATGTTTTTTGGTACTGTCCTTGTAACTGAAATGTCTCTTACTCAGGTTTTTATATTTTGGCACTGTCCTTGGTGCTGAAATGTCTCTTACATGTTTTTGGTACTGTCCTTGGTGCTGAAATGTCTCTTACATGTTTTTTTGGTACTGTCCTTGGTGCTGAAATGTCTCTTACATGTTTTTGGTAATGTCCTTGGTGCTGAAATGTCTCTTACATGTTTTTTTGGTACTGTCCTTGTAACTGAAATGTGTCTTACTCGGGTTTTCATATTTTGGCACTGTCCTTGGTGCTGAAATGTCTCTTACATGTTTTTGGTACTGTCCTTGGTGCTGAAATGTCTTTTACATGTTTTTTTGTACTGTCCTTGGTTCTGAAATGTCTCTTACATGTTTTTTGATACTGTCCTTGGTTCTGAAATGTCTCTTACCCAGTTTTTTATATATTTTGGTACTGTCCTTGGCGCTGAAATGTCTCTTACATGTTTTTTTGATACTGTCCTTGGTTCTGAAATGTCTCTTACATGTTTTTGATACTGTCCTTGGTTCTGAAATGTCTCTTACCCATTTTTTTAAATATTTTGGTACTGTCCTTGGTGCTGAAATGTCTCTAACCTGTTTTTATTTTGTACTGTCCTTGGTGCTGTAATGTCTCTTACCTTTTTTCAGAATTTTGGTACTGTCCTTGGTGTTGAAATGTCTCATACCCGTTTTCTTATTTTTGGTACTGTCCCTTGTGCTGAAATGTCTCTTACTTATTTCAAATTTTGGTACTGTCCTTGGTGCTAAAATGTCTCTTACCCGTTTTACCTTTCCTTATAAATCTATTTTAAAATTTAGTACGATGTAGGAAGTGCAGAAATAAAGAATATATGACTCACCTTCTCAGTCCTGACTTCCTGAGTCTGGGGCTGCATCTCCTCCAACAGATCGGACTTGTTCAGCTCCAACTCTTCTACTCGCCCCTTCATCTCAGCAGCCTTCTGGAACTCCTGCACAGCCACCAGCTGGTCCATCTCCTCACGAGCCTCGTTTAGCTTCACTCGGATGGATGCAAGCTGGAATATATAGAAATACACATTGAAAGGTAGGTAGTCCTACAGCCCTTTTCATACCATAGGGGCAATGGGATGTTATTCACTGTGTCTAGGGCACGGTATTGGAAGGTGGAGCCCATCCCACTCCTCCTACTGACTTTCATCTCCCCAACTGAAGTCAGGTACCCATTTTACACCTGGGTGGAGTGAGGAAAGTCATGTTAAGTGCCTTTCCCAAGGACACAACATCTAGCCAGGAATGCCAGGGATCAAACGTACAACCTCTCGATTTCATGTTTGCTAGTCTGGCCACTCTGCCATGCAAATTAGAAATATACATTAAACTTAAAAGCCAAAGGCATCCGCACATGAAACTTGCTTGTAAAAACAACTTGAGGAACTCCTGTCATTCTGACAAATGCAAAACTTATTATTACACCAATACTATCATGAGACAAGTTTACAGTTTGACAAAATTTAGATAATGTAAAATATTGGTAAATGCTGGAAATGCACCTGCACTTTCCTTTTTTTAGCCAATATCTTCTTAAAATTACTCCCATTTTTAAGCCAATGTTTGAAAAAAATAGAAGATGTCTTTTATGACCCCAATCCTTATGTGGCCTAATATATATAAGTGACAGTAATGTTCTTACTCTGAAATCTGACTAAGCCCACCTTGAGTTCCTTCTGCCTCATCTGTTCCTGACTCAGAGATGTCTCCAGGACTGTGATTGGCTCCCGGATGTCCGCGATGACTTCCACCAGCTCTCGGATCCGCGCCTCCTGGTCCGTCTGTACGCTGCAGTACCGCAGGATCAGCAGCTTCAGTAGGGGGCGCGTCATGTTGTCCGACAGAAGCATGTCGTGTACCAGGCTGCGAAGGCGCTTCCTGGACGGAGAGAAACATATTTTTATTTATTAAAAATTGCATACAACGCAATACTGTGGATACCCTGGCAGCTTTAGCTGATATCGGGTTCCACAACAAATATACATGTACACAACAGGTAAGAACAATAATTATAAAGATACTTATAGCTAATACATTAGAAGAGAGAAGCATATGTTTCTGAAATCAAAATTTACACACAAGGGAACACAGATCTGGAAATACCACTTGTATATGCAGATTAGTCACTAGTGCAGGTAAAATTGGAGATGTCTACCTAACCTGCACTGGTCAATGTACTGGGTATATGCAGGTTAGTACAGGTAAAATTGGAGCTGTGCAGGTATTTCTGATGTCTACCTGTACCTAACCTGCACTGGTCCGTGTACTGGATTATGTGCATATACATGTAGGTGTATGTGGATTTTTATTTGCTACATTGACTGTCACCACATATAAACAGTGTAAAAGAAATAATGGCAATGGTTTCTAAACAGTGTTCAGTATGATACATACTTCCTAAATTCTGAGTGGTGCAGGTAAAATTTGTCTGGTGCAGGTTATTTTCAATGTTACTGTACTGTTCGAACCCTGATGTATATATAAACCTAGTACATGGACCAATGCAGGTTAGGTGCAGATAGACATCAGAAATACCTGCACAGCTTTCTTTCTTTCTTTATATATTGGGATTGCAACAAGACAAGACTTACACAGCTCCAATTTTACCTGCACTAACCAGCATATGCAGGTGGTATTTTGTGTCCTGTATATACTCAACAAAGAAAAATTTTCCACTTCATCCATTGTTCAAACCCAAGGTTCTTTAACTTGTTAAGGTTCTTACCTTCCCACCTCGTCGGTGAGGTCGGGGATGCCCAGTATCATCATCAGCTGCTGTGCGACAAACTCCTTCCTCAGATGGTCGTCTACAGCCGAGGTCATGTCTAACCCTCCCTCTACACTGGGCAGGGTCTGCAAGTGACTGCAGTAGGATGTAAAATAGTTTGTGTTTAATGTCAGCCCTCTGGAGACTTTTTAAAGAACTGCAGAAGAGCTAAGGTCATGTCTAACCCTCCCTCTACACTGGGCAGGGTCTGCAAGTGACTGCAGTAGGATGTAAAATAGTTTGTGTTTAATGTCAGCCCTCTGGAGACTTTTTAAAGAACTGCAGAAGAGCTAAGGTCATGTCTAACCCTCCCTCTACACTGGGCAGGGTCTGCAAGTGACTGCAGTAGGATGTAAAATAGTTTGTGTTTAATGTCAGCCCTCTAGAGATTTTTCAAATAACTGCAGGCAACTGGAGTTGGATGTAAAATAGTTAATTTAATCAAGAACCTCCATGGTTTGACATCTTCCCTCTAGAGACTTTTTAAAGAACTGCAGAAGAGCTAACTAAAGGTCATGTCTAACCTGCCCTCTACACTGGGCAGGGTCTGCAGCTGACTGGAGTTGTAAAATAGACAAACTGTGTTAGATGTGTGCCCTCTAGTGTGTTAGATGTGTGCCCTCTAGTGTGTTAGATGTGTGCCCTCTAGCGACTTTTTAAAGAACTGCAAAACAGCCGAGGTCATGTCTAACCCTCCTACACTGGACAGGGTCTGCAGCTGACTGGAGTAGAATGTAAAACTCTATGTTAGATGTGTGCCCACTAGTGACTTTTTAAAGAACTGCAGCAACTAGTGTAGTAGACTTGAGACTGCTTGACCCTCCTAACTAAAGGCCAGTAGTGAGAAAAACAGGACAGCCAGACAGCATTACAATATGTAACGCTTGCCGATTACTTGTCATCAGCTTTCATTTCAGCGCTTGAATAAGAATACATACAGACATACGTACACATACATAAACACACAGACATACACACAAAGACACACATGCACACACACACACACACACAAATAAACACACACACACACACACATGCACACACACAGACACACACACAGAATCCCCACCTCTGTACATTATAAGTCACACAGTGCAGTCAGGTTAGGTAACATTCTATCCTGGAAGTCCTCCCCGTCTGTACCCAGGGACTTCACATTCTGACACACACACACACATAGACACACACACACACACACAGACACACACATAGAGAATCCCCACCTCTGTACATAGTCACACAGGGCAGTCAGGTTGGGTAACAGTCTATCCAGGAACTCCTCCCCATCTGTACCCAGAGACTTCACATACTGACACAGACAGCGCCAGTACAGGGCCGACTCACACGTCAGGCTCTCCAGGGGAATCACATGGCTGAAAACAAATAAAACAACATGAGCTGGAAGTATAGGCCTTTGGCTTAAAAAATAAGAAACTGCAGGGCTGGAAATACTTTTTTTCGGTTACATGCAAATTGCATGTTGGCAAAAATTTTACATGCAATTTGAAAAATCCACATGCAAAATTGAATATAGTAGGTAGTAAACACAAAAAGGCTCTAACAGTATAGTATCCCAACATATACAAATTTTTCATACAAAAAGAGATTAAAAAATAGATTTAAAAAATCTCTTTCTTTCACGGTCTGAAGGGAACCCTGTTCGACATTTTCAACACGCAAAATTGCATGTACAGAATATCTTTATGTGCAAATCTTGAAAATCACGTGCAAATTGCAAGTTGCGTGTGGGTATTTCGAGCCCTGAATTGCAATTATGAAAAACTATTTTTAAAGTCAAATACATATCTTCAATTGCATGTTAGATGAAGATGAAGTATATATTTCCATGATGTTGAGAAGAGCAAATTCTTCTAAATTATGGCAACCGTAAACTTAAAAAACAGCTGATTTCCAAACAAAATTTTTTACAGTAACTGTCAAATATATGTCAAATTGTATCTGTTGTCATGGAGATTAATACATTGTATTAGATGGATGCATAGTGTTTAAATGACAAGGGTGACAACAGTCATTAGGGCTCGAATTACATTTTTGGGTCAACTTGAACTGGTGCAGATGAAAAAAAATTACTTGCACCAATAAAAAACAAATTCTTATATGCACAACCAAAAGTGGCTTAAATATCTGACCTCATTGGGTTTATAAAATGCAAGAAAAGGGAAGACAACACACTTAAACTGTTTTTTTATCGATCAAAAGTTACATGCACTCTTCCAATTTTACGTGCATGTGCATTTAAAGGATAATTCGAGCCCTGGTCACAGTCACCCAGTTTCACTTTACATTACCAGTTAACAATGTGATATGCAGAGCTTATAGCTTGTTGCCATTTTTTTCAAGTGACACTCCTAAATCCAGTTCTGTTGAAGTAAACCCTGACCTTTCCCCCAGCAGGTCAAAGTTACTGATGAGTTCGTCGGTCGGTGTCTGTTTGAACATCCACATGATGGCAGCCTCAATGGTCTCCTCTCCTGGGGTCTGTCCTGTCGCTGTGTCCTCATCTAGGGGAGGGGGGCAACAACGGACTTTCAGCATATTCAAAGAGAGGAATAGAAAATTAAAACTAGACAGGTAACATTTGCAAAGCAAGCCTTCACATGGTGTAGCCTAACAAACTATTCATTTTTACTCAAACACAATCATATATAATATAGGGTGAGCAGCCCCTCCAGCTCTGCCCTGCTACAAAATGTCACTCAACACAACAGGGTGTCTGCTACAGCACTACCATGGTAACAGATGCCTGGTTTACTTCACTTCAAAAGAAGAGGGGGAAGAAGAAGAGACAAAGATGTTTCAGGCTTCACTATTGTTTTCATTTTTTTGGGTATTATGATTTCAAGCGCAATGTATGTTATTTAAGTTACTTTGCTTTTGAATTATTTAGTAATTTTGTAACTTAACAGTTACTTCTGTTGTTAGTTGTATTATTTTGAGTTTGATGTTTTTGTCTGGGGTCTTCCCCAGGCCCAGGGCTCATTGAAAAGCGCCCTACGGGCGATATGTATCCCCCTGGTTAAATAAATAAAAACAAACGTTCAAACAAAGCAAAAACAATATGTTTTCCTTCTGCGAAGGTAAACATAAAAAAAACACAATGACATTGAAGTATGTATGATATTCTTTATCTACTTTGTAAGGCATTACAGATATGCTAAATTGTTTATTAGGTGGGCTGGCTACTCTCTCTTTGCGGCCAAGGGCTAAATTGTGAGAAGCTTACAATTGGCGGGGCTGAATCGCAAGGGTCTGGAGCGGCCACATACCATCCAATGCCAACTCGGGTGACCTCAATACGACCCCAGGTACGGCCATTTGAACTACTCACACCAGGAAGGACCTGTACTCTTTGATAAGTGTGGTGAGTTCTTTAACATACTCGAGGTGTGGATCTCTTCAAACACAGGACTTTAATTCATTTAACGTCCTATCTGAGGGATGCCCCTAACTAAAGCTAGGTACTCATTTCCTGTGTTAAGTGCCTTTCCCACGGGCATAAGATCAGTGACATGGCAGGATTCGAACCCAGGACCTCTTGGTTCTGAGTTGAACACAACTAATTGTTTAACATTGCACAACATTTGTACAACATTTCATCACTTAGGTGTCAGATCATTGGAACTAGAAAAGGTCGATCAGCTCGAAAAATGTATGTCCCTTGCAGGGGTCCACCCCAAAAAAAGACTAGGGTCAGCAGTTTTTTTCTAGGGTTGGTCGGGAAACAGGAAACACCACATTTTTTTCCTAGGCCTTAGTTACATTGCTTTTACTAAATGTACCTACCAGTTCCACAGGTGGTCTCCACGTCTAGACACCCCAGTAGGTCCAGAATGTTCCCTTCAAACAGCCTGAGCCAGGACTGCAGCAGCTTGGTCCCACACACCTCACGTACCGCTTCAGCCCTGTCGTTCAGCCCCTGTTCCAGCACCTGCAGACGCTGGGCGATGGTCAGGGCTCGGATGTGGAACTTCTCGGCCAGGACCTGCATAGGACAACAAGTTTCATCAGTTCAGTGTTCGAAATACCCGTCTGCAATCTGCAATTTGCAGATAGATTTTCAAAATTGCAGAAGAAAAAATTATACAATCTGCAATTTTGCAGAAGGAAAAAATAGGGTCCGGATTCAATAGTTTTCAATTTAGCAAAGTAGCGGCGCTGTGACTAGACTGAAAACCCGCGTCGCACGAATCTGGCGGCGTTTTCCAGCTGACTATAATGGTCCCATATAAGGAAATTTGGGGTCAAAGTTGAGCAATTCCGACCATGCGACGAAAGGCGACGATAACCAAATAAGGGCACTCGCCATTTTCCGATGTTAGATTTCGTCACCCGGGAGGACACGACAACTGCCTCGGCAATTTTCAGCAGTTTTCGCCGAGCATTTCCCAGTAGGCAACGCGGCAAAACATGGCTCCGAGAGTCAGTCAGGCCGATGAAACACCAAGAAAACAAAGACGATTTTGTCGTTCTTCGAGAAAACTGACGGCAATCGGGACTGAAAAAGCAACCCATCGCGCACCCGCGAGATCGGCAAAACTCAGGATGGTTGCTGTCGCGGTTGGATTCTCGAGGAGGCGGCTGAGGAGGCCGATACAGATCTAGACATGGCAGATCAAGAAATTTTGTAGAAACTCTCGCCGAAGATCGCGCCCAGGAAAATAAACGTGCAAATTTTTATTTAGAATGTAAATATTGTCAAGTTATTGTGTCCAATTTAGCAAGGAAAGATCGTGTGTTTTTCATAATTTTCTTGTAATTCTATTACTGATTCTATTAACTTCTTCAAGTTGTTGTTGTTTTTTTCGTCAAATTATTTACGATACTATTCCAGGAATATTTACCTTCCTTGACAAGTTACGAGTCCATCAAAACATTGTGCTCATTCAATTTCTTTCTATAAATGTTCAACGTAATTGTTTCTGTTTTCTTACCATTTTTCACATGTCAATTTTAGTTATGTAGTTCTAGTGCAATCCTGTTTACTGCATGTGTCATTGTTTCCATATTTGTATATTTCTTCTGTGATGCTGCTGATATAATCAAATTGCTATATGTTAATTATTTTGCCATATATTTTGCAATGAAAAATTTATATGCTTCCCATAGAGAGCCATATTAGTTTGCAGAAAAATGGGATCATATCCTTTCAGTGGTTTCATGACATGATAGCAAGAAATGATAAATTTTCTGTAGAGAAGGATCTCTATAAAGTCTATTAAAAAAGAGTGATATTTTGAAGAATTTCAGTAATGCTACAGATTTACAAAGCTATACATGACGTAAAAATAGGCATTATTGGTTTGAGAAGGTTGTAATATGGGGGCTTGTGTATTTGCAGAAAGTATTTCCAAATTGCAGGACGAAATTTTGACTCTTCTGCAATATTGCAGAGCACTGAAAAAATGTATTTCGACCACTGTCAGTTCAATATCAAGATGTACATGTAGGGCTAAAAGTAGCTGGGTGCATATGCACCTTACCTGCCCGCTGCCTACCTGTCTATGTGCACAGGCAAGGTACTGGCCCCTTGCTCCCCCCTGTCCGGTTTCTCCAGCCAGCTCTATCAAGGGCAATAGTCTCTGCTTAAGGTAAGCCCCGTGTCACTCCGAATCTGGTCTTTTCACCTCTTGGGAGGTCTTCCCCGGGGGCTGGGGTTTTTAAACTCCTGACGGTATGCCTTATAGGGGTTGTGCAGGTATTTCTGATGTCTACCTGTACCTAACCTGTACTGGTCCATGTACTGGGTTTATGTAGGTGTATATGGATTTTTGTTTGCTGCATTGACTGTTAAAAAAAGTTAAAGTACCTTCCCGCATCATGTGATGCATAGGGCGTCGCCCATCTCCGTTTTCAGTAGCCCTGGGCCAAACAACAGTGTAATCACTACAGCAGGGGGCTAGTCCACTGGTAGTGGTGTGTGTTTAACTCCCATACTCTTTCCCAAATTCTGAGTGCTAAGCAGAGAAAGCAGTATGTACCATTTTTAAAGTCTTTGGTACGACTCGGCCGGGGATCGAACTCTCGACCTACCGAATGCAAGGCGAGCACTCTACCCAGTTGGCCATTACACCGGTTAAGCTGACTGTTACCACCTATGAAATATAAAATAAATACTGGCAATATCCTTGTGTATTTTCTACTGACCTTGAAGGCCATGACGCGTACAGACTGGTTGACGTCGCGTGTTCTCTGCAGCACGCCGCCGAGGGTGTGAGTGGATGGGGCGATACACGACAGGATGGATCGTCTCACGTCGGGGTTAGGGTCGCAACCCAACAGGTACAGGTACGCTGCAGGAAATACAAACATTATCCTTGTTTATGAAATGGAAACTAAACTTTAACTGCCAAAACTACAAAGAATATTGGGACTTACCCCAAATTTTCCGTTGACTCCATCAACCTTGTTCACAGAATGGAGCCGTCTACTCTTGGAACGTGACGTCAGAGACACGTGACCGTAGTAGCGGGTCATACGTGCCAGATAACTTGTGTCTCCCCCCGTCTCTGTTCAGGGTAGGTCTGTGAGCTCTTATGTAGACCGCCTCCTTCACTCCTCTTTCCTTATTTGTTTATTTATCATCAACAGTGCAGACATACACTATCACAACAAATGACATACCTGAAGGGCATTGACTTTACATCAATTGATTTTAAAAATTAAAATCACTGTTCTTGACACATACAATGTACACTGTATATCACTATATGGACAAGTAGTTGAAGTGTCTATTTCATCTCCAGGGCTTGAAATCCCACCTGCATATGCAGGTTAGTGCAGGTAAACTTGGAGCTATGCAGGTATGTCTACTTGCACCTAACCTGCACTCACGCTCAGAGCCATAACAAAAAATTAACATATACAAATGGTAGGTATGACTAGTATGTGGATTTTCATTAGCTGCTTTGACTGAACATTATCACCTATGAAGTATAAAAGAAATGACAGCAGTGGTTTCTGACCAGTTTTCAGTGTGATCCATACTTCCTAAATTCTGAGTGGTGCAGGTAATTTTCAAAATTTGGTACCTGCACCAGTGCGGGTATCCAGAATAAAGGATTTTGAGCACTGGATTCTGTAGTCATGTACTTTTTTCAAGCCCCACTCCAGGTAACTCATTACACTCAGTATAAAAACCCCACCTGTTATGTTACAGCACAGCTCTGATCTGAAGGGTCCTGTAGTCGAGTCAGAGCCAAGACGGCCTGCACACGAATGTTTCTCACACCAGTATTGTACTACTGTACTATGACGGACTGCTTTTAGAAGCAAGCAAGCACTACTGGTAACTCATTAGACACTGTATAAAAACCCCACCTGTAACAACAGCACAGCTCTGATCTGAAGGGTCCTGTAGTCGTGTCAGAGCCAGGATGGCCTGCACACGAACGTTTTCTACACCAGTATTGTACTATGACAGAGTGATTAAGCAAGCAAGTACTACTGGTAACTTTTTAGACATTGTATTAAAAAATCCCCACCTGTTATAACAGCACAGCTCTGATCTGACGGGTCCTGTAGTTGGATCAGAGCCAGGATGGCCTGTACACGAACGTTTTTCACACCAATACTGTACTACTACTACAGATAACTTATTAGACACTGTATACGTATAAAAAAACCACCTGTAATTACAGCACAGCTCTGATCTGACGGGTCCTGTAGTTGAGTCAGAGCCAGGACGGCCTGCATACAAACGTTTCTTGTGCCAGTACACCACAAGAAGTCATTTTTAAACTTGACTGGTAACTCATTAGACGCTGTATAAAAACCCCACCTGTAATAACAGCACAGCTCTGATCTGACGGGTCCTGTAGTCGCGTCAGAGCCAGGACGGCCTGCACACGGATGGCGGGGATCTTGTCCCGCAGGCGCATCAGCATGCACTCGAAGATCCGGTCGTACAGGTCGTCGTCCACCTCCGCGTCCTCCCCGAGCGCGTTCAGCATCTTGTTGACGAGCTGGCAGGCTCGGAACCGCACGGCCTGGCTGTTGGCATTGTGGGACTGCGATGTGGAGACAAGAGAATATTACATGTAGTATCAGGGCTCAAAATAGTATAACTCTAAGTACTCGTAGAGTGGAACTTGCTGCCACCAAGTAGAGTAGGGGCATCGTCACTTGATAGCTTTAAACAATGTCTAGAGTTAGACGTTCAAAGGTTAGGTGTAACAGCTCGTTCGGTGTAATGTAGCCAGCTGCCGCCGCGCCACGTGCCTGCGAAGCTGGTGTGTTACGCCGAAGGGCGGTTATACCGGCTATACAGATACTGATACTCATAATATTAAGCACTGTGTGTGTGTGTTTTGAAGTCTTGTGTAGGGTTACTTCTTACTTATCTTACTTATCTTAGGGTTACTTCCGTCAGCCCAGATTCATGATCGGACCTGAAGGAAGAGTGCTCACAATCTAGGGGGGCCCGGGGGCAAATTTAGGATTTTTAAGCCTTCAAAAATTTTTTCAATGCAATTTCACACATTTTGAGAGGCAAATCATGGGGTTGAGAATGCTTGTTGGTGGTCCTTTGGATGTTTTTATATTTTTACCCAAGACTTTCGTCAATTTTGTCTGTCAAGGCTGACTGATTAGTTTTTAAAAGTTTCTGTCACATGCCACAAAGTTCCTGCAATTGACGGAAAAAAGTGGTGCTGGCTACAGCCCTGGTTTTCAAGCCCTGAAACTGCATTGGGCAAATGTAAAACCCCCAAACTCTGTCATACAGTATAGGGACTTTTCATCACTAAACCACAGTATACATTAGCCTCCTTCGCAGACTTGTGAGCGGCGTTATTTTTTCGGCGACCGACGGCAGTTATGTCGCGGAGGGACGGTTTGCAGCCAAGGGAGTTTGCCGGGGAGAGAAGGTTTCGCCCCTCAACAAGTCTGCTATCACTCGGCGACTCAAAGGGACGGGGATTAAGCCAGCCTTTCATAGAGACTATTAACATGTTCGCGCAAGGGCAATTCACATGTTCGTGCAGGGGCAATTCACATGTTCGCGCAAGGGTAATTCACACATACGCGAGGGGTAGGCTGGCATGTTTTCGGCTTGCGTTTTAGCGGAATGTTTCAACACAAGAAAGGGGCCCAACATTGGTTGAGCAACAATTGTGAATATTTAAGCATCATGTACAAAGACACTAGCACAAGTACTATTTTCGGTGGTAAAATTTGCCATCTTTTCTATTACGAAACTTGCTGTAGTGCGCTAGTTTCCCCCCATCAGTGAGACAACCCAACCCGCCACCAACAAAACAACATGGCCGCACATTGTTTATTTGTGCCGACGTCTCCCTGCAAAAACACGTTTTGAAGTTGCAGTTTCTTTGTGGTTGTTTTTAGCAGCAGCTGTAATGCTACGGGATTTTGTTGAGTGGATAGGGGTTACTTTTCGGGAATAGGTGGCGTTCTACCGACGCGATTGATCGGCGACCGACCTAGAAAGTTGTAGCTCACCGGGCAACGGGGCGTGAACCTCCCTTTGCTAGTGTGCCGTGGCGTTTATTGCGGGAAGTTCGCACATCCATGCCAAATGGTATTAAGTGTTTTTTAATTGGGCTTTTTAGTCGCCGAGTGATAGCAGACTTGTTGAGGGGCGAAACCTTCTCTCCCCGGCAAACTCCCTTGGCTGCAAACCGTCCCTCCGCGACATAACTGCCGTCGGTCGCCGAAAAAATAACGCCGCTCACAAGTCTGCGAAGGAGGCTAAGTATACATGTACATGTACGTACTACCGTCCCAATAATCTTGGGGTCAGTTTTCAACTTTCTAACCGTACTTTATAATTACCTTCAACAGGAAGTCGAAAAGATCCATGTGGAACTTCTTGTTGCCTCCCGTGTTCTCTTTCTCTTCGTCGCTGCCACTGCCGGCCTCAGAAGCGAAGGATCCTGCAAACTTTGCGACGAACTCCAGGGTGCGCTCGACGGCGGGTTCGCGGCGGAACACCACCAGGGAGTGCTTGAGGTAGTGGATGAACTCTGCCTGGAACTGCGCAGGGTCTGGGTGCTGGGGTGCAATACAGGCAGGGTCAGACTAGTATTGTGTACCTAAAGCCACATTTAGGTTCAGGTCCGGATTCAAGTCCAGAGCTTACAGTTCCGGACTTGTAAGTGTGCACTCAATCATGTATTTTCCTTTTATAAAAGATTTATAAATATGCATCAGATATGTAATCATTTTCAAATATTTAGTACAACATTTAAAAAAAACTTGCAGTGACTTGAAATGGCTCTATACAGTGTCTCTGACTGAGTATTTATTTGTTCAAGAACTGTACCAAGCATGAGTAACTCCTTTTATTATGACCCTTCATGAATTTTGAAATAAATTTTCACTTTAAACAGAAAAGCTGTAACAAAGATGAAAACTTTGGGAACATTTCCTATCTTAGATTTTCCGTGAATAGTTTCATCAGGTTGGTAAGTCACTGAATAAAGAGACTCTTTCTACACAACCAAGTGTTTTATTCAGCCGACGTTTCGGTGACCGTCTGTCACCTTCCTCAGGGCAATTCTGACTGGTTCACATTGCGGTCACCGAAACGTCGGCTGAATAAAACACTTGGTTGTGTAGAAAGAGTCTTTCTATCTTAGATTTTATTTTGGACTAGTTTATACTAAATGTGACATTGTCACTTACTGTAGCATGGATGTTCTTGAGCGCTGCCAGCAGCTTGGTCAGGTTCTGGTGTCCCTTCTGACACTCCTCGAACACCGCACGGAGGGTGGTGGGGCGTGGGCCTCGCATCTGGGGAAGTATGGAACTTACTTGGTCAGCCATGGCAACTCTTGAATCCAGCATATTTTGCTGGTACAAATGTAGTGTTAACGTTATAAGAGACTACTAGCAAAATATGCCTAATTCAAGAGTCACCACGACTACAGTAGTACATTTGTATATTGGCATGGACTTAGCAAATCATGACAACTCTGCACCATGCCTAGGATGGTTTTTACTGATGTTCTAGATGGTGCCTAACTCTAACCCAAGTCACCCTTGGCCTGAGTTGTCCTGTACTATGTAGGGGCCGACTTGTCAAGGTGCTGAGTTCCATGTTTAACGTCTATTCAATACGCTAGACGTGGTCTCTAGATTTTGTACATATGTCTGTTTCACTTGGTACCAGCTCATGATGGTGAACTCTCTAGGTTTGACACTTAGTGACTACTGTGTGTAGACTCTAGTTTCTTTCCCGGTGTTACACCTCTTCAAGTTACCTTGAAGGATACCTTGCACACCATTTCTTTTATCTAATATTAAATCTATGCTCATATAATTCTATATCTACTTCTACAAGTGTCAGTGCTTTGCTCTATACCTCTGCAAAGGGCAGGAAGGTGTTAAATTAGTTATTATGACTTCCCTTTGTGTCTCCGATCTGAAACCCGCCGATCTCCTCTGCAAGCAAGACCCTACGAGTCGAGTACGACGCCCCCTCCCACAACATAATTTTTTTATCCGCACTGTACACGCTTATCCATGCTAGTTCTACAGAAAAATCTACACTTTTTAGAGCTCAAATAGTCATTTATACTCTCCATTATCGATAATACACAGATATTGCTGGTTTCTTACCTTTTCTGTCAAGTTTTGCACCAAAAAACCTTAGGAAGTAAATCCTGACAACAAAAGCCGTTTTTCAAAATGGCGCCTGCTCGAAGCGCATGCGCGAACATACTGCGCCTCGATTGGTACGAATTGACCAATCACTGCTGTGGAATGGACACCTCGTTCTCAGGGCGGCGACTTCGTCTCGATCCCAGGATGTAGGGGGCAGGTGGGATCACCTCCAAGCAGAGGTTTAGGCTTCGGCTTATTTTTGGCGTGACAAATGGTAACTACTTGGCAAACGGATACTGTCTGGCCAATTTGATACTGTCTTGCAGCCACCGAAAGATCTGCTTTCAGATTATGGTTGACAGGCTTTCTCATTTCCTTTTTATGTGTTTGCAACCACGATTCTCTCTTCCTTGAATTTTCTCAAAGGTTCACTCCCATACTCCATATAGGAATCCTGGATATAGTGTAGTGCAAGGGCAAATCTGCGCAACATGTCCAGGCTGGTATAAGATTTCATTTCGAATGACTTTGCCATGAATCTCTTTTGGCGCTCGCTCGCTCCCTCTCACATACATGTAACGTTACGTGTACACATATAATATATAAACGTGACAAAACAAGACAACTCATTTATAACGCAGTTGATTGTACAACATGTGATTATTTTGTTATTGTCCATGTTGTCATAACAGGGCACCAGTAATAGTGTTACTACCATTGATGTGTTCTTTTTATCTCCATGAAAAATGGAGATATTGTTTTTGGCGTGTCTGTCTGTGTGTGTGTCTGTGTGTCTGTGTGTCTGTCTGTGTGTGTTTCCACAATTTTGTGATCAGCATAACTTAAGAACGCCTTTATGGATGGTGATGATATTTGGTATGTAGGTAGGTCTTAGGAAGACAAAGGTCAAGGTCAAATCTGGGCCTCCTGGTGGCTGACCTTGGTACTGCAGCAGAACTTCCGGTTTTTGTATCTTTTGTCCTGAACATGCTATGGTCTTGATTTTTTGGTAGCAGATAGCTTTTCCTGTCAGGAATAAGTGGTGTGGGTTTGGTCCCCCTGGCAGCTTGTTCTGGAACTGCAGGGGGGTGGGGTGGCGAAATCTTTAAGAGCAGATAAGTCCAGCAAGGAGCAACATATTATCATGATTTTTGGTATGTAGGTAGCTTACACAGAGATGTACATAATTAGATGCAAATTATGCAAATGAGGACTTGATTTGCATAATTAATGAGGAAATTCTGTAATTCCAGTGTTTTACACAATAGGACTTTCATACCTGTAATGTGTAGAATCTATCGCATGTAGAATATCAACAGATACCAATTATGCAAATATGGACCTCATTTGCATAATTAATCTAAAAATTCTGATTCCTTAGTGTAATGATGGGGAATTTCATAGTTGTGATATGTGTAAGTTAGTTAAAGGTTAACATCACTATGCATATATTATGTTAATGTAGAGGCCATTTGCATAATTAATTATGACATGTTGACATAAAACATTGCCAAAGGATAGGACTTTCACATATCAGGGCACATATCAAATATACTGGTATATGTAATTTTTGTTTCATGGAGATACGAGGTCGTGGAACTCTTGTTGTTGATTGTAATAAAGTCATGAAAAAAACTCATTTATAACGCACGGTTCACGGGTAATAATGATAATGATAATCTTTATTAAAAATTCAGTTGGATAGAAAACAAATGTGGCGGTACACGTACAACGTACATCTCGCATTGCTAACTCTGATATAACAAAGGTATGATGTATCTAATGTGAAGATATGTGTTTCTACACAGTAAATTCTTAAAGGCATCCAATGCAATATCAGGGCAGCAAAACTGTATTCTCAAAGTCAATTTTCTCCTCATTTCTTCTCATAGTTTTAAACAATGTCTAGAGTTAGACGTTCAAAGGTAGTGTAACAGCTAGTTCGGTGTAACGTAGCCAGCTGCCGCCGCGCCGCGTGCCTGCGAAGCTGGTGTGTTACGCCGAAGGGCGGTTATACTGGCTATACAGATACAGATACAGTCAGATTTTAATGTAGTACGTTGAATCAATCCTATTCCATAGCATACTGATATCTGGGAGCCAGCTCAGGCAAAAATGCTATGTCGCTGACGGAAAAAGGTTGCTTGTTTTGTGTCGTAGGCTGGTTTTTATTTATGAGCGGTACCCAGAAAATAAATAGATGCCTCACGTGGCTTGTTTTTGGTTATATTAATTACTTCAAATGCTTCAAGTATGAAATGATGACGAAAATGTGCTAAAAATAGCAGTAAATTTCAATATCTGACGGATTTCCTCATTCAGAAGATTTTTTGCCGCCCTGAAATTGCATGGGATGCCTTTAAGAAGGGTCTTCCAGATACAATATCAATATTAATAGATTAACTTTGCCGTTACAAATGTATATCGTTTAGTTCTGAGAGGAAGCTTGTCTATAAATGTTTTCTTTGAAATGGCATTCATTTTGTACTTGGTGTGGTACCCAGATAAAAACAAAGACGATATAGCCTTTATACAAAAAAGTCGGATTAAAAACTAAGATCACCAAATATAAAATGTTAACAATTCACCATTATAACCATGTTATACATATACCTGCGAGTTAAATGTTACGTTACACAATGCAGTTGATATGCCATTTAGAAGTTACTATCGTGTCTTAAAAAGAGATTATATCTAAAACACCGTATTAGTGACCAAAGCATTTAGTATGTATACAATATAAAACATATGGAGGTAGACAATTTTGCTAGATATAAAAACAGTGCAAAACCTCGGAACGATCTACCTACAGGTATACAATATTTGGCCACAGACTGCACATATATGTAGAAAATCTGCTTACGATGTTTGCGTTTGCACATGCACCGCGTTTAAAATCCATAACAGTGGAAGAACACTGTACTTTGTCGCTACCCCGCACCATAAAATCGACCCATCTCATAGCGACAAGTTTCTATATTGTACGAAACTATATTAACGGTGACATCTCACGAAAATATAAAATGAACAACATAACTAAGTATAATTAAAGATTTAAAAACTGGCAAGATGGACACTTGTGGAAAAGATATCGCAGCATTGTTCGAAATTTCTCTTTTTACAAAAGTGCGTTCAAGCACAATCCTGAAGACATCCGAGTCACAAAGACGCCAATACATGCGTGAATCCACTACATCAGTCTCTGCTATTTGTAGGAGTACTTACTGAGCAGTTTTTGAACATGTATGGATGGACACTTGTGGGAAAAGCGATCTCTTTGCAGTTACCTTCTGTTCATAACTACAGGCTGGTAGGCGGTACAATGTACGTGTTTTGCAACCAGCTTGCTGGTCCCCTCACTCAACTGGGACGATGTCTTTCCTCCGCGGGATTCAATCCACATGTAAAGTTGTTTCTATCCGATCCGATAGTTTATTGCCAACAGGCTATTTCAGCGGTACAAAGCACTGGCGGGCCGAATCACAAAGGCACCTGCTCTTCTGGAAGCCGGGTCCTCTTGCAGCAACACTATGGAACTGCCTGTCTGGTCTCGCCTCTCGGGCGACACTACAACGTACTGTGTCCTGTCGGGTCTTCCGTACGACTGGTCGTAGTACCGGTCGTGTACGTGTGCTCTGTCGGACCGTCCCTGTGCTTTGCTGTGGTCGTTTGCTGTTTTGGTTTGGGATTTTGGTAAGCCGCGTTTGCTCCCACCCGCTCTTTTTCTCGGAGCCTTGTGTTTCAGGGTCACAAATGCGCCTTTTTGGGAAGGTTTCAGAGTTCTCATCTCGTTTGATGCCTTGTCGCGTTTACCGGACGATGTTTTGTTCTTTGGTGGACTTTGTTCTGGCTGTTTTTCTTTAGTGGGCCTTCTGTTTTGCTGCGTTACGTCTGGGCTTGTGTTTCTGACAACCACCACACTTGGCGACGCTGGTGGTTTTAGTTGTTCGCTTAGCTGTTTAGGTCTGCTAGCCGCAGCATCCTCGCGGGAGGACGAAACAGTCTTTTGTTTCCCAAAGTCCAGCGTCGCTTCTCCAGTGCCAGAAGACATGTTTGCTTGTGACTGGGATATTTTTGGAGGCTCAGGAGCGCGCGCTTTCTTAGGAGGTTCGGGGGCACGCGGTTTCACACTGGTCTGTGTCTTAGACTTAGAAGGAAGACCTTTAAGTGGTTTCGGTACCGGACGCGTCTCAGACACCGTAACGGTTGGACGTGCAAAAGCCGCCAGTTGATTTTCTGTCGACATTTTACGTATCAAGGAAGGCTTCATAGGCGACTCCTCTACAACATCGGAAGTCGTCGGGTTCAGTCGGCTGGCATCGGGGTCCGTTCGGGTGTTGTCGGAAGCGTTCGGGTTGGCGACGTAAGTGTTTGCCGGGCTGTTCGGAACGGAGCTGTCCGGTGTACGCGGGCTGCTGACCAGGGAGTCTGGGCCGCCTCGTCTCCAGGACCCGTGGCTGGAAAATCAGATATAATGTATACGCTACATAAGATGTCGATTTAAGGCTACAACGTTACATGTTCACAACGTAGTATAGTTTTCCTGCTACTAATGCTGTAGCCTCTATTAGGCTTCGGGAAGCGCCTGGACAGAGTAGAAATTGGCCAAATAGACAGATAACATGCCCGGGGAGTTGGTCCGCTAAAGAGTATAGTTTGCCACCTGCTTAGCGGATCAACTCCCCCGGCAAGTTATCTGTCTATTTGACCAATTTCTACTCTTTTCAGCCGCTTCCCGAAGCCTGGAAGAGGCCACTAATGTTGTATTAAGCTGGTTCATAATAATGAAATGAAGCTAAGGAGATGCTAGCTTAGCGAGCTACACAATAAGCAGAAAGCTATGTAATTTACTACTTAACGTTGCCATCAATAATTCTCAAATTTGGTTTGACATGGTATGCATATGTGACATTGTTTTTAAGCTTTTCAAAGTTTGTAAAGGTTATAAAAAGTTCGTATAGGTTATAAAACCATACATGTACATTTATATCAATCGCACAAGTTATGAGGGAGGTTTGTGTCACTGACCTGGAGTCCGTGTCTGGTGTCAGGTCCGACAGGGAGTCCGTGGAATACTCGTCCTCTGACGTCATTCCACGTGACGAGGCACGTGACGCGACCTTGTGGTGTGACGTCATCACCTTCATGGAGAGTCGCTGCACTTCCTCGTGTTTGGGCCGTGACGTCATCCCGCTGTCGCCGTATTCCACCGTGATCTTCTCAGACTGCCCGGACGACGTCACTGTGGAGTTCACGACGTCATTTTCCTCCTTAGCTGAAGAAACAGGACTGTTTCTGTCCACAGGGCCGTTTCTGTCCGACCTTAGCTGATCTTTGCTGTCCTTCTGCGGGGACGTTTTCACAGGTGGCGGCCGCTCCACGCCGTTCGACGCGTGACCGTTGCGGGAGTACCAAGCCTGGTTCTTCTTCACCCAGCTCGGCTTCCTGCCGACTTCCATGTCGTCAGTGCTACCTTCGGGAAAGTACATGGGCTGCCGCCCGAACTGGTACATACTGGAGGGTCGCTCTGCCTTGGGTGGAGCGTCCTTGCGAGGTTGCCGTGGAATCACGTTGGATACTATAGTACTATTAGTAGCTTCATTGGTATCTGTTTCGGGTTTCCGTAGTACCCAGTTGTCGTCGATCATGCTGGTGACTTTCATGTCCCGCTCGGCGCGGTTCGTGCGCAAGCGGTCGCCGCCACGGGCTCCGGCGGGAGAGCCGTCGTCACGACGCCGGGAAGACGGGGTGCTTCGTCGCGACGGTGGCCCCGAGTGACGGCTGGACTCCGTCTCTCCCAAGATGGTGCTGGTCTCTTCGTCTGTGTCCACATCGCTGTCAGACTCGGGCGGGGGTGCCTTACTCCGGACGCTCTCCCAGCCACCGAAGTCCGTCAGTACCTGACAACATAAAAGTATCATCTCAGTTAGAGTACCTGTAATGCACCTGCCACGTTTTCAAACTAGTATGTAAATGTATATGATACAAAAGACAACAAAACACAAGAAAAGTTGAAAAAAAAATAGCCACGAACACTATTGGTGTATATACTTGGTATTGATTCTGATTCCTTTGGTATTGATATCTTTAGTTGACGCAAACGGCCCGGCCGGGCCCCGGTTTGGAAATGTGTCCTCAGCATAACTCTGTACATCTCTTCAGATGCACAGACAGCTTACGCTAGTACTTTGAACGGAGGAAAATAGATAGGACCTGTTACTGAGCGATAGTTTGATATGGTTTAAGAGAGGCATATCCTCTCTGTCAGACTCACATTGTGTTGACCATGCATGTATAGAGCACGTCGGCAGAACGTACTGCACCTGCGCGAAACCCGAAAAGGTATTGTGCATAGCACTTTGGCAGAACGTCTCATGTAAGGTCGTATGAGAGCATATAAGGTTGACAGCCTGTCTGTAGTTTTCAGATGTTGTATAGGAAAAGATATCGTCTGCAACAGGCAAAATTTTGATCCAACGAAAATGAATGCAATGAAAAATCAGGGTTTTGCGCAGGAGCAGTACGTTCTGCCGACGTGCTCATGTATAGACAACTCACCTCCTCCAGCAGAAGGATGGACTCCCTCTCCTCCTTAGACAGGTGACTCAGACCCTTGTCGTCCTTACGTCTTGGCTTACGTCTTCTCACGACGTTTGCTGAGGCGTCGGTTTCATCTTTCGTCTGAAGAATAAAAAATAGTTCCATTTGAATTCAAACTATCAGATGTAGACAAAGTATAGCGATGCGATGTTTTAGTAATATCGGACAGGTTATGTTTTTACGCATTTTTAAATATAAAAAAAAAGTGAAAGACCTTTATTGTACATTTATGCTCTTACAAGCTAAGTACGGGTCATGATGATAAAGTAGTAGTTCTAGGTACACTTACAGTGATGCAATTAGGGTCTATTATCTTATTACATCTACAAGGGCTAATGTATACTAGTATGCACAGATTCAACTTCTCGCTTCTTAAGACAGTTGTAAGTGTAAGAACATATGGAGCTTATTTATTGTTATTCTATCATTAAGATACCATCGAGCACTGCATGAAATTGATATCTTAGCAAACCTTACAGCATGCGTAAATGTTCCGTTATTTCAGTCGACTGGGAAAAACGGAACCTTTATGCATTCTTTAAGGTATGCTTAAATGTAAAATTTTATGCAGTGGAAGACTTTAATCTTTCACTTTCCGCTGCGTTTTTTTACCTATTGTATTGTTATTATGTGTTGATTTCCGTTTGTTTCATTGTTGTGATATCCTACCTATATACAGGGCATGCCTGAAAAGCAATGCGTTTAGCATTGAGTGTATTTACCATATCAAAATACAACAGAGACAAGTTACCTGTTTGTTCTCCGGTGCTACGTCCCTCCCTTCGTTGTCTGAGGCCTGGGACACAGTCGAGACGCTCTCCTTGGACTCGGAGGAAGACTTGCCCGACCAGAAGTCGCTGTCGCTGTCCACTCGAGCCGGCTGGGACTTGTTACTGGCCAGGTAAACCGTATAGCCTATGCCCTGGGAGAGGAACATAACTTTGTTTAAACAAAATCGGCAGAAAAAGAACAATGTTTTACTTTAATTTTGCCTGCATAAGCTAAAACGTACTGCGATCGATTTTATCGAAGTTTAACGTAGTCCAGTTTTCCTTAACAATGTTGTCGACTTTGTCTTATAACAAGTTTTAACACATTTCAGACACTTATTGCTTTGAGATTACTTTTAATTGTAAATCATCCTGCATTTCAGCCAATAAAAGCTGCTACTGTATGATGTGTTCTGAAACTAATAATGAAACAAGACAAAGAAATGATGTATTAGTTAAAGTAAACCATTCATTCAACCCACCTTTGGCCGTGCTGTGACGCCCTCGTCTATCCTCTCCAGATGGGAGGGCGGGCCGCAGTACTCCATCTCAGGCCCATTCTGTAGCCCCATCTCCTGGGTTACGGACAGTCTGGAGAGATTGTAGGTAAAATTATGTTAGCATGAAAGTTCATTTGACTTGGTAAATTACATAATGAAAATTAAACTGTTCTCATGATCAAACTCAAGGAAATCGGTCTTCTTCAGCTATCTGACCCAAGTGCTGTATTTAGACACGTGATTTGTCCGCACATGTGACGTTCACCACTGGGTCAAAGTTCGTCCGAAGTCGGTACCACCCCCCGTCCCGGTTGAGGACCGAGAGACTCAATCGAAAATTTCAGTGAGTCAATTTCTTTGAGTTGGAGAACAGTTTAATTTACATTAGGTAAAATTATCAATGTAAAAAAAAACTGCATTTCAATGACACAAATACACAGGGATTAGAAGTGATTGCACCCAAGTCCCATGACTTATTCTGACAGCACCGCACATTTATGTCTTTCACATATGTTTTTGTTGGAATGGACAGGGTCAGTCATTGCCTGTTCCTTGTACATGTACCTCTTTTTCATGGCGTCTAAACTTATGCCCGTACCAAAGTAAGATATAACTAAGTCCCAAGGCACCATATATGAAACAATGAATGTAAACTTTACAATGAAGTTACCATATGTGTACGTTATATGACAACAATCCCTTTATACATATCGTACTATAATCATGGACATTTGGCCCCAAGATGTCAAGATTACGAATTTTCACCGGTCCAAATTCACCGGTAATGCTAAGGTCACATGTCCAAACCTGTGCCCGGCCGGGCTGTTTGTGTGAACAAAAAAATAAACAATTCATATCAAGAATATACACCAACAGTGGTCATGATTATAGTTTTTCCAACTTTGTCTTGTACGTATCATACTTTTCTTGCAGCCTCACCCGGGATGACCTTAGCATAAAATGACATGATGTTAACAAGAGCCTAACCTTTCTATCTTCTCGACCCTTGTGGGTTCTGGCAGACCGTCCGGCTCGGTATCCTTCACGGCGTACACGTGTGACCTGGTCCGCCGGATGGGCAGCTTGTCCTTCAGCTTGAAGGACAGCGAAGACCTCACACGTCGCAGCATCTTATGATGACGTAGTACTCAGCATCTGTAACGTCACAGAAACATGCGTTATTGTCATGATCGATGAAAGACCACTGTCTGATCTTTAAGCACGTTGGCAGAACGTACTGCGCCTGCGCGAAATCCGAAACGTTATGTCCATATCGCTATATGGCCTTGTTCGCGTAGCCTGGGTGCCAGACTGTTTCCAGGGCCTACACAGGCCAGTTCCCCGGCTCCAGGGCCAACATGCCCGCAAGGAAATCACAGTACCCCTCAGTTAGGCGTACTCTAGATAATAACTCTGGGCCCAGCATGCTATGGGTCTGGCATCCAGGCTAGTGTATGATATCCCGTCTGTAGTTTTCAAATTTTGGAAAAAATATGCAACAGACAAAATTATGATGAAACGTTGACCAAACATCCAACAGATGGTTTCGCGCAGGCGCCGTACGTTCTATCAACATCATCATCTATCAAAATGCTTGATTATTATATGTATACACATTGAAAATTCTAGAGCACATTACATAATATTTGCTACTTTGATTAAGCTACATTTTTTATCATTTTGACATGACTTATAAAAGGTTCGAAATTTCTGTGTAATGTTTTCAAATCTAACCAGTGCTATATTGACCGTACAAAAAGTAAGTCTCTGATTAATGACTCGAACAAAATCTGTAATTAGCGCATGCGCTTTGATAGCGAGGTCAGAAGTCGCCCGACCGGTTTGGTGTGCTGTGTTCCAACATGGCGGCCCCCAGGCTGTGTGTGACATAAAAGGACGTTGAAATTTGCCGCGCCATGTTACTTGAGGGTCGCCGATTTACTGTTGCGAGCAGGTCAGGTATAATTGCCAAAATGGCTGAGAAAAACACTCAAGGAGTTTGGTGTAAGAATAGATAATTTAAAAGTGTTTCATAAGATGTCTTTCGTCATTTCATAGGAATTTAATCTTCAAATTAAATCTAGTGTTCTACATTCTTATACTTAGGGCTGATCTTCTAACATGACTTTTAGAACGATTCAAATCCAAAAAAGTCTTTTTGCTTGATCTGCATGTATGTATGTTATCATGAGTAGGCACCCGTCCACATGTTATACTTTTTTGGAAATAAAATTTTGTCAATTAATGACTAGTTTTTGTACAGTGAAAAGAAGTATCAGAGCTCGTTCCACAGGAAAGTCGAAATATTTTCACACTGAAGAATAACATTATCATTTCCAAGCATCATTTAGATATGAAAATTAGATACTTCTCGTGATAGTTGTATGCGTTTGAATAGCTATTGAAACCGAAAGAGTTTCCAAACTATATTGTAGTTGTACCACTTGGACACGTTAAAAGATAACATCAAATGGTTGACAGAGGTGCATTATGAAAATAACACAACACTACTGAACATTATTATTAGGCAAAATAGTTTCGTTTTTAGCCAGCAGACTTGTTTATACTAAAAAGAATAACTTACTTATCTCTATATCTGTAGACTAATGGAGACAAGCCCACCTGAAGAAACCCATTTAGGTCCAAGCATTGTAAGAACCTTGCCTTAGCTGAAACATGGTCGAAGTAATCAATTTAACCTTTCCAGAGTACTTTTACACGGTGTAATTGCGATGCCCGACCACTGCTATCCTACTGAAAGGCCGCCCTATTACACACGAACAAGAACAGCATTGTTCAGTCCGCTGCTAGCCTTTTAATTGCCCAATTCAGAGAAAACTGCGCTCTTCCGATTAACTCTAGCCCAGTAAACATGATAATTGGTAATCTCCGTCTCTTCTATGTTCACGTGTAATCACTTTTATGTATCAAATCTTCTTGTTGATAACCGGATATATTGTGGGATTAGAGCATTAAAAGGTCATATTGATAACCTATAATGATGTCACAGGTTCTAAATCGTAGGGCGATACCAATTAGTAGGGAGGGTTTGGTAGAGGAAAATTATAGCTTACCACACTAGAGTCTGTGTAGAGGCAGTAAAGATCACTAACATTTCACACTCACTGTACACTAAGAATCTAAAAGGCTTCAAGTGTACAGTAAACACAAAACCAATGCACTCTAGCTTCAAACGAAAAACTGCAGAGAAGTAGATAGGTGGGGAGGGGCTGGTTTGTTGACACATTCGTCAACAACTCGATTCTACATTACGGTGTGTTTAGAGAGGCTTATGTTGGTTAAACAGTGCCTCTTTTGGTAAACATGGTTATCAGCACCAAATGTACATCATTGGGGAGGAGTAGAACTAAACATTGAAGAAACAGCGAGAGCAAAAGATGGTGCTATATAACTGTTATAGCAGGTCACAGGCAAAATGTTAACGTTTACAGACTCCTACTGTAGCCGTATAAAAGCTATCATTTCTACTATTAGGAATCGATAAATTAGTTGGCTGTCATGCTTAATATAAACAGACCACAACTTACATACACCTTCCAACCTGATGACTAGTGTATACTTGAAGATACAAGTCCACAGGCATCGTTCTTAACAGACATGTACAATGTATGGTTGACATTATCCAAATGCTACTAGCCTACTACGGGGTCCTAGATTTTGTATCTAGAGGCATGCAACAGCTGATGATGTGCAATGCATACATTCATGTCGAACCGTGTTTGGGACAACTAATTGAGAAAACATACAGACATATACATTATAGATGTTGCAAAAACACTTTGAACTGTACCGGCAACATGCCCTTTACGACTATAGTAAGCTGGTTAAAATTCCAAAACGGCGGCGATGTTATGAATGAACACAAAGAAACAACACAACGTATTGATTCCCGTTTGTTACACGCGTCCGTATATGTCCAGGAGCTATACGGATCCCTCAACAACACCTGCCACAGAAAATGGACAGAAATGGCGACTCAACTGTCCTACTAGCCCGAAGTATTTACCACTGGACTTATGTAACCAAAAACCCTTCACAAAAACCTTCCTATCTATGACGTACATTGAATACAAGTAGTTGTTGTACGTGGATTAAGGTCAGAGGAGTCGGAACGAGAATGCGTTACCTGCGCAGTGAGGTTGGCTAGCTGTTCCCTTCGTGTCACTTTAACACACCGAAAACAAACTAACTTCTCCAGCTCTGAATCTGATGCCATGTAAGCAGGTCTGGGAGGTAGGCTACATGCTACAACGGCAGAGTACGTCTCGACTAGTGTGTCAAACGTAGGGACAAAGCAACAGCAGCTCTCACGGTGTCCCAGTGTCCCGGCCAGCTCTGGCTTCACATTCCGATCTCAACTCGCTGCCCTGAGGGGGATTTCACTGATCACATGCCTGACATAATCATGGAGACTTCAACACAAGATTGCGCAACAACTGCAGGAGGTTTATCTCTCAAAGAACAGCGGTGTTTAAAGGGGCATTCTGGAACAATTTTGCAGCAAATATTCAAAATATTTCAATTTAAAAACATCTTCGTGTGATTGTAATTTACTTCTACTTATTCAACATATCATTTGTGCATGCAATTATCTCACATTTCTGACATTTATGGTTGGCGCTAAACCAGCCCACACGAAGCGCACTCAGGTTGTGGTGCCACCACTAGCTACCAGAATGTAAACAAACATGGCTGACAGCCCTGTTTCCAACTTTTAAACACACTCGTAAGGCGTCATATTTTGGCACCTCCGTGAATGGCAATTATTTTCCACGGAGTAGGGTTGATTCAACTTATTTGGTAAAAAAATGACCAGCAAATTGACTTTTTGTATCGTCCTAATGTTGTTACATAATGCAGCTTTAATAGAACGTCCCCTGATTTTAGGGGGTGGACGAATTTTCACGTAGAGTGTTTCAAACCACTTCGTCAAGGGTGTAAGCATGAAATATTTCTCAATCAAGTCGTAGTCTTTTGAACTTCCTTGATATACATCAGGATAGGGATCATCAATACATTTTGGATTGGTTTTCCTTGAGCTAAAAAATGAAATAATTGCGAAAGCACAAGGCTGAGTATTTGTTATCTATAGTTTTGACAGCAATCGCCTCGCACATAACGGAAGAAAGGACAGCCTTGACCGTCATGCTCAAAGCTAACCTCCAGGCACAATTATGGGAAATAAGATCCGACAAATACCTTGACGCTATACGCTCAGCCGACACGACAGAAAAGACTGTGCTGAACTATGCCGCTGTACCAGTGATGTTTTTCTGTTTGTAGTTATCACACGGCCATGTTTATGTGAAAGCGCACAGGTGTTGGACATGTTGTGGAACCGCCCCAAACACCAGCACCGGAAAAATACCACATTCCTCTCCGCCAGTGTCTTTTTCCATAGCCCTTCTGGGAACAACGTCACTGACTGACGTACAGAACCTGGCAATGCCACTGAGAAATGATTCTGATGAGGTGCCGTTAGTATAGTAAACCCAAGGAGGTACTTGTCATTCTTTTCAACGAATAGAACCGTAAAATCCTGCTGGACTCATTCATATATATATATATATATATACGGGTTGGACAAACACTGACACCCATACTAAGAGCCCTGTATATGTGCAGTTTGGCCGTATTTCTCAGATGAACGCATCAAACCGCAGCGAAACGCACCGAAACTATGCCACAGCAGCGCAAAAGAAGACAAGAGTTTATGATTTGATTAAGACATTAAATTATTGAAAAATATTGTGTAAACATGCCAGCAGGACATTAGGGTACTTAATGCAGTGATGGGCACAGTACCCATTTCACACCTGGGTGGAGTGAGGAAAGTCGTGTAAAGTGCCTTTCCTAAGGACACAACGTCTAGCCATGAATACCAGGGATCGAAACAGCGACCTCGATTGGACCTCGTGTCTACTAGCCAAGCCCCTCGGCCATTCGACGCCACATCGCTGTTATACCGGTGATCCATGAGATCAATGTTCGGTGGATTAAGAAGGAAGGAAGTAAGGATTAACTTACAGATGTTATCAGCTCAGATAAATCATGCACCTCGTTACTATAGCCAATCAGAAGACATGGGTTATCTTGAGCCTATTTCTGTCACCGATGACTGCTGCCTAGAAGCTGATCCCTGAATCTGAACATCGTACACTGGCGGGAAGTACTAAATTGTACAGATCACTGATATCGTTTCACTCTTTGCTTCGGTACCAATGACCTGTCTAAAGCCATTATTTCCTTCAATGTTTGAGCACAGAATCCGTGAGTTTAGGAATATCCAACTAATCACATAGCGCCTTGCATTCGGTAGGTCTTGAGTTGGATACCAAACACTTAGAAAATGGTGCATACCGCTTTCTCTGCTTAGCACTCAGCATTTGGGAAAGAGTATGGAAGTTCACACATCGTTATCAGGGGCTCTCAAGGGCTATTGAACTGGAGATGGGCAGTGCCCTTTGCTCTCACACACACACAACACACACACACACACACACACAACACACACACACACACACACACACAACACACACTCACACTCACACAGACACACACACACACACACACACACACACATACAAAACACACACACACACACACACACACACACACACACACACACACACATGTATACACTTATAGTACATATTCAACTAATGTATCACTAAAACATGATTTCCCTCATCGCTGTGGTGCAAAAACGACGAATAGATCAGCCATTTTTTTCACCAACAACTGTTGCCCAGAGAAAAAGTAAAAGACCATCTAGAATGTCCCGTACCAGCGGTTTCCACCTAGCAGCTGAGCCCAAAATCCGACTGTTTCAGCAACCCGCACAATCAGCATACCTAGCCTCCTGTGCAGGCCTCTGGACGGGTGGGAGTTTTGATACTGCATTTTGTAGAATTTTTAACGCGTTCTTTTGCCGGCCATCGTACAACCAGCCGGCCAGTGGCGGGTAAAAACCTTCTCTGGCCGGCTGGTTGTACGATTGCCGGCAAAAGAACGCGTTAAAAATTCTACAAAACGCCGCAAGTATTAAAACTCCCACCCGTACGGAGGCCTGCACAGGAGGCTACATCATACCGCCCGGTAGTGCAGGTGGAAACTCAATAGTCACCGCTGTTGACCAAGGACAAAGTGGCTACCAGTGTGCATTGTGAACAATTCTATCAGTTCATTCAAGCCGCCATTGTGGACAAACGTTGACCTTTACCCTGCTATTTGTGCTGTGAGAGGAGGCAGACAAACGAGAAAACATTGCTATATAATCGTATATTGTGACGTTTGTCTGGGTAAACAAAAGCATCTAACCTAGCCTCATTCTGTGAGTCCAAATCCCTTTTTCAATATAGACGTGGAAACCTTGTTTTAAAGTTGTTTATTTGTTGTGATGTTCTTCTACTTGGGCAACAAACACAAGGTTACACATCATCTTTCTAACTTAAATCTGAGACCATAGACTCCACTGTAGATCTTTCCATATTGTCTGGTCAATGTGTTCATTCAGGTTGTCATCTATTACAAAGGGTCCAAGGCTGAATGCTCAAACTTGTTTTGCAACTATTTGCTTACAGTGACGTTCTTCCGATTGGGTGGGAAACACAGGTTTAAGTTCTAATCTAGTTTTTTTTCTGAGAGACCATGGCCAACAAGGAAAACTACAGATTAAGTCCTAATCCATTGTCTGCAGGTGTTGCTAAATCTTCACTGAGATAGAGCTTACAAAGTACTTAAACCTGACACTGTTATCAACCACGCCACGTTCGTATTTCACCGGAACTACAAACACTCCGAGTAAGTCCTGGGCGATAGACCGATCCTGACTGTCCATCACAGTTCAACCAATCATAGCGTGGCAATTATCGTTTCGACCAATGAGAGAGTGGCTATCTATCTGTCAAATGTTTGCATTGTCACGTTTTGACGGAGGTGGGTGGAGCTATACGGGATCGGCCTATTCTCTAAGAGAATTCCCATGAACTCTATCTTATCTTCATCAAAAGAAGTTCATCGGCCGACCGTGAAGGACAGGGGAAAACAAATAAACTCGTCTAGCATGAAATAACATCTTTCATCTTGCATCAAGTTCTCTTTTTCTGTAAACCTTCTCCATTACCTGTATTCATACATTTATCTCTATCAATAGAAGTGCAGCACCCAACCATGAAGGACAGGGAAACACGAATAAACTTACGTAACCTCTAGAAATACCCTCATGTTTTGTTTGTACGAGGTTCTTTTTACCCTTTGTATACGTCCTGTTTACGCCCATGTACGATAGTATTACCAAAGATTTAAAAAAATGGTACATACTACTTTCTCAGATTAGCACTTCAGCGCTTATGAAAAAGAGTATGGATGTTGAACACACTCCACTACCAGTAGACTATCCCCTACTGTAGTGGTCCTGTGTGGCCAAAAGTGTTGAAAGACTTTAATTAATTGAACTCATCTTCAACACACACAGCAGAATATAACTTACCGTATTATCAACTATCTGTATTGCTGAACTGAGGCTGGATGCCTGACTCTCATATCTTTAATCGTACTCAAACAGTTTCATATATATGTGGTAAACAGCCTCTCCAACTCTGTATGGCCACTTGCTACATAATGTAATCCAACACCTCAGCACCAGTTACCATGGTGACAGCCGTCAGGTCCAGGTCATTGACCTTATTTGTTTGGAACGGACGAAGAAGGGGAGGAGGAAGAAACAGAGCAAAAACAATAACAGAGCAAAAACAGGTTTCCTTCTACGAAGGTAAACATAACTAAAACATACCAGTGTTCCCGTTGAAATTAGGGCGGTTCTTGACAAATTACCCAGGGATGTGCTTTGTTCTATACAAGCCTGTGTCGATACCACAACTCATTCCTCACACGCTTTTCTGTACGCCCGCTATGCGATGCAAAGACGATATTTGTTCCCTGCGTTTGAACTGGCGACTCTCCAAACCTGCCCATACGTTAGCCTCCTTCGCAGCCTTGGCGGGCGAATCCTTCTCTCCCCGGCAAACTCCCTTGGCTGCAAACCGTCCTTTCGCGACATAACTCGCGTCGGTCGCCGAAAAAAAAATAACGCCGCTCGACAAGGCTGCGAAGGAGGCTACCCATACGTGATGTCATTTCTCACATTGTTAGAGGGGACGGTAGTTACAAACGTAGGTGTTTGGGTCTCGAGTGACGCCCACTTTGTGTCATTTGTCATCATTTTACTGTCACAACTTTGACATACAGTCAAACCTGCCCAAGAAGGCCACACAGGGGACTGCGAGTTAAAGTGGTCTTCTTGGACAGGTGGCTTTCTTGGACAGGAACATTGTTAGAGTGAGGGGAAGGTAGTAACAACGTAGGTGTTAGGTCTCGAGTGACGCCCACTTTGTGTCATTTGTCATCATTTTACTGTCCCAACTTTGACATACAGTCAAACCTGCGTAAGAAAGCCACACAAGGGAACGAGGTAAAGTGGTCTTCTTGGACAGTAACATTGCTAGAGGGAGGGGAAAGTAGTTACAACGTAGGTGTTAGGTCCCACTTTGTGCCATTTGTCATCATTTTGCTTTCGCAATTTTGAAATGGCTTTTCGACATAACGTAGTAAGACCAGTCTCGAGTTTAATACGACGTAAAAATTGCCTGATGTACTAATGTACATCTCAATATCACCTCTTCCCTGAATATAACTTCTAACCAATACAAGGAAGGTAAACAAAAAGAAGGAAAATAACGATTGTCAATTGCTTAACTTCTGAATTACGAATATAGCTTACTTTAGATAACGCGTCATTTCCCAACACTAAACATGTGATTCTCAACAAGTGTCTTCAGGTTGGTAGTTCAATAATTACAATGTTCTTCTTTCACAATCGTTCTTTTTTCATTTGAAGTATACGTTGTGCCAACGAAAATTAGTAAACATACGAGTTCGAGCTCCTTGCTTTAGACAAATGGGCTTGTATCCTACCTGGTATTCGTAAAGACAAGAAAATCTGTAGCAGGTGATTTGTGTAGTAGTGAGTCATATTCTGACATTTAGCGAAGCGAAGAAACGAAGCAGAGAAAGTTCCTGAAACGCACGTAACTGAAAAGGACTCACCTGTAGTACATTACATACTTAAAGCTGGCCTCCGTACATCTGGGGATATTGAGCTAGATCAACAACCGGCACAGTTCCAGGGACAACTATCTCATGACGGGGAAGAGATACCTTTTCAGTTTCTACATGCGCTCTTAATGGCGTTTCGAGTCATCCTGTTCTGAACGTCTAAACCGTGAGTTCCTGGCGGGCACCAGGCGGAACCGGAAGATTCGCCCGGCGTGACGGGTTGAAGAAGGCGAGCGCGCCGCCAACAAAGGCGGAGGAGCGGGAGGCTCGCGCAGGTGTGACACCGTGTGTCGTCAAGCGGGAAGGAATGTCTAAACATAGAGGGTTCTTCGCACAAAGCTGGGGCGAGTCTGTTATAAGGCTGTGTCCTGTAAGGCCTAGGAAAAAAAATGTTGTGTTTCCTGTTTCAGTCCTGAAAAAATTAGGGTCGGTAGGTAGGGATTATCTTTTTTTTCTTTTTTCTTTTTTTAGACTTTGGCGATCTCTAGATCATTCATACAACACAGTGTTTTGACAAAGTAAAAATTGCATGAGGACACTTATGTTTTTATGGGTCAATGTTGTAAAACCGATTGTACAACGTTTCATCACTCAGGTGTCAGATCATGGAGCTAGAAATGGCTGATCAGCTCGAAAAATTTATGTTCCTTGCAGGGGTTCACCCCCCCCCCCGCACCCTCACCCCCCCAAAGACTAGGGTCGGCAGTTTTTTCTAGGGTTGGTTGGGAAACAGGAAACACAACATTTTTTTTTCCTAGGCCTAATCTCCCCTCAGTACTGTCGTGCTCTAGTTACCAGTGGGATACATGTACGTCAGGAAGCATCATGGTAAAGATGGTAGAACAAACAACCTGGATACCTAGGCAACAGAACAGCTTCTCCCACAATAGCATCGCTGGATATGTATTCTGTGTACATCCAGAGTTTCTCGTTTGTATTTCCAAAGTGGAGGACAATTTCGGAACAGAAGTGGGGGGGGGGGGGGGGCTGTGCATAACGACTTCAATGGGAAAGAGTTTTTTGGGGACACCCACAAAGAGCGGATTTCTTTCTTTACCAGAAACCTTACGTCTATAACTATAAGTCTGTAAAAGTTCAAAGGTGCTAAGGGTAGATAAGGGGGTAAGGACAAAGGAGATAACTGCGGATGTGAACACATAACAAGGAGAAAGCTCTGGTCATGACATAGCCATCGTTATATGGCAAACATTTGGTAACGTTACATCCTGTAGCTCAAAGAAAGGGATATTGTTACAAGTTGATTTGAAATTGTTCTAATTTTGAGACAGTGAATCCGATCTCCGATGCCAAGATTCAGATCAGGAGACATACAACTATATGACCTTTGCCCTGTGATGGAACCGTTATGATTTTTAATATTCATTTGCAACCTATGCATATCTAAGACAAGCCAAAATTCCATATATTCTAGGAAAATAGTCTGCGCAGTAATTGTAGTAAAATTCTATGAAGACACACACAACTATATTTATGTAGGTACTTAGTGTAATAACTGGGGCTGTAAATGATATTTATCAAGTTGGTTAGAAATACAAATTCAGTCATCATTCTTTCAATACAAAGTTTTAAAAAGTCAAAGTCAAAGTTCCTTCCCGCACCTATATATGGTGCATAGGGCGGCGCCCATCTCCGTTCCTGTAGCACACGACCTACCGAATGCAAGGCGAACACTCTACCCACTTAGCCATTGCACCGGTTATAAAGTTACAAAATACAAAGTTACAAAAGTAAAAAAAAAATCGGGCGTATCTTTGTTAGTTCATCCACCATAACGCACGATGACCTCCTAACTAAAAACATCATGGCCTGTTGTCATTCCTCGTGCCTCATACATGTTGTTATCTCCCACCGTGGGTTTAGTATAAACCCTGTACTAACAATACACTCATCCGTTTGGTCAACAAAGCTGCAGAAATTCCGTTTTCATCTGTACAAACATACAGGACCAGCTCAAGAAGGCCCGCCATTTTTGGAACAGTCGTCCAAGATTGAGAATAGATCCCGAGCTAACTAGGACAGCTGAGTAGTTATCCCAGATAGGACGTTGTACCATGCATTTAACATTCTTGGTGACTTTCTACTTTTGCCAGATTCACCAAATAAGAGGCTGTTACAAATAACAACTCGTAAACGTATTCTATTCACCATTCCGATGATTCTAATATTCAATTTAATCGTTAAGTAATTATAAGATCTGGAGGGCTATAGGGTGGCATAAAGTATTAATGACCTTCATTATGTTTGAGTAGAAGAGTACTAGAACCAACAAGGCGATGAAAAAGAAATGATCTAAATGGTGACTTTTTTTCAAACTCGAGCTCTTGTATGTTCATGGAGCAAAGAATTAACACTTATTAGTAGTTCAAACGAAATTAATCCATAAAGAAGTGTAAGTTTTGTGTATGTAAACATACGAAAAGGATCATATTCAACTTATAAGTTAACACAAGTCCAATTTTGGTCACTCAATGGTCCCCATTCGGTGCAAAGGTTGCCTTATTGAGATTAGCTCAACAATGTGGAGTCTTACATCAAAGTGCCGACACAGACCTCAAGATATGTCCGAGGACCTGCATTGAGTAAACATCCATTCTCACGCAAATAGAGAAGGAAGACTCTAAACTTCTGAGTTCAGGGACCGTGAAAAGACGCTTCAAGAACACTCAGGTGACCAGACCTGCACGGTACTATAAACAAAACCTATTTCCCTTCTTCATGTACTGTAGAAAAGTTCATATTCCTAATGCAACTAGATAAACCTTCCATCGAAAAACAAATCTGTTCTATTATCTCTACTATAACTGAAAAGCGTGTATTTTCGACAAATGAAAAATGCCTAACACTTGTACCAGTCCAGTCATTGTCCTCAAGTTAAATTCGTGACCACAAAAACGATGTGATACTCATTCTACTGGCATTTTCATCGGTACCCATTGAAGTATGTTTGAATACTCGCTGTGATAATCAAATTGAACCACTTTGATATCATGTGTATTTTCGACAAAAGAAAAATGTCTAACACTTGTACCAGCCCAGTCATTGTCCTCAAGTTAAATTCGTGACCACAAAAACGACGTACACTCATTGCTCTGGTATTTTCATCCATGTTTGAATACTTGTTGTAATAATGAGAAGATTGTGAAGGTTTTATCTGAGGGATCAGTCACACTATGTGCCTCCAACCCGTCTTTCTTGTGACCCTGTGTGACACAACGCCTCTGCCGGTAAATGCCGTGGGAAAAACCACTGGTCTTGTCCAGGTGACTTCTTCATTTTGGGCTTGGCCGATCACGAAGACCGGAAATACTGGTGTGTACGTCAGAACACATTCATGTAACGCCTTATTATGGGATGGTGGAAAACAGCCGGAGGATAGCAATATAGCCTATAGCAGCACGTCGGCAGAACGTACTGCGCCTGCGCAATACCCTGATTTTTCACGTTTTTTGTTCGATGTTTGGTCAACGTTGCATCAAAATTTTGCCTGTTGCAGACGATATCTTTTCCTATACAACATATGAAAACTACAGACAGGCTGTCAACCTTATATGCTCTAATACAACCTTATATGAGACGTTCTGCCAAAGTGCTATGCACAATACATTACGGGTTTCGCGCAGGTGCAGTACGTTCTGCCGACGTGCTGCCTATAGCCATTATAGACCATATATCTGTCTGATATTGACAAATACTGCCAATTGTTAGCACATTTTCGTCATCATTTCATACTTGAAGCATTTGAAATAGCCCCAAAACAAACTACGTGATGAGGAATCTCTTTTTGGGGGGGGGGGGGGTATGCCGCTCATAAATAGCTAGAACCAGCCTACGATACAAAACAGGCAACCGTTTTCCGTCAGTGACACCGCATTTTTGCCTCACAGGTATATGTACGCTATAGAATAGGATAGATTCAACTTACTACATAAAAAATGAGCAGAAAATGGACTTTGAAAATCCAGTTTTGCCGCCCGGACATTGCATTTGATGCCTTCAAACCACAAGCCCTGCCGATACATCTGCTTGGAGATCATGAACGTTCAGCCTTTGCTAGAACAGAAACGCTACTGGCCTTACTAATATCAATCACACTGCACGAAAAGTTGGATTTAACAGGCATGGTAGTACTAGTAAATGCCTATAAATCCGTGTAATGTTTACCTTCAATTGTTAACAGTAGTAAATAAAATTCAGGTCACTGACAGGTAATTTTTGGCTTAAAGATTGTAGTAAATAAAATTACCGGACTTGACTTTTATTTACTACCACCATTGTAAAGTCCGGTACTGTTTACAAAGTTAACATTACCCGACTTTACTGGCATTTACTACCATTGGTATATCCAACTTTTCGTGCAATGTGATCTTAGAAAGGCCAGAAGCGTTCCTGTTCTAGCAAAGGCTGAACCTTCGTGATTTCCACAAGCAGATGTATCAGTAGGGCTTGTGGTTTAAAGGCATCAAATTTTCGTGCAGTGTCGACAGGAACCGATCCAAACAATCCTAACCGTCACGTGGACCTTGAAGGTGAAGGGCTGCCCTGATCCATGCCGTCCTTAACCCCGCCCACACATGTTAGCTTCACACTTCAATACAACAACGGGCCAACATAAGCCACGTAGTGACGTCAACACAATGAGAACACCGAGACTGAATGACGATGTGAGCTTACACTTCAAGGTGATTCACCCCGGACTGTTATCAAAGGATTCAGGATAGCGCTAGAGACTCTTCTTAACAAGAAAGGCCAACATTCCTGCATCAAAGAGTTGAATCCCCTTGTTGTCGTGCAAGGGATGTTTCCTATTATCAACTGTGTTCTGTACTTATTCTCAAGGACAATATAATGCCCTTGGTGTTTTCAAAACTGCAACGCAGAGTGCAGACATTTGCTCCCAAAGGATTTAGGCTAGTGCTAGGAACCCTTGTTGGCAACAGAGGCAGGAATTTCTGCGTGTAAGCGTTAAATCTGTCTGTTGTCGTGCGAGACATGTGTGCTATGATCACAGATGCACGCAATGATAAGGGAATGTCCAAACTCGCTGTGTGAAAAGATGGATTTGTTACGTTGATACCGTGTTTAACAACTCGAATAGAGATTTGGCATACCATGAGGTCCATGACTTTAGAGAGAGAGAGAGAATGGTTTATTCAATAATAAAAACCTTTGCAGCACCAAGGCTGAATTGCGGTTTCTTTACACAATACATAGTCCAAATCTTAGCAGAGCTTGACCGCATCATACATAACAAATAGACTTAAAATAGGTAACACTTCAAGGAAAATTACTGACATCACAACCTAAAATTCTGTTATAACATTAACTGTCATTCAACAGGCGAACACAGTAAGGTAGTGTATTGTTTGATATGTGAAAATGACATCCTGACATCGCTGTTGAATTTACGACGATGCAAAAAGTAAATTTCTGGACATTTCTTTACAAAGTAAGTTAAATTAACCCTACACTATTGCAAATATGTGCCATTCAGGAAGTGGAGGTGCCAAAATATGACGCCTTACGAGTGTGTTTAAAAGTTTGAAACACAGTTGTCAGCCATGTTTGTTTACATTCTGGTAGTTTGTGGTGGTGCCAGAAACTGAGTGCGCCTCGCGTGGGCTGTTTTAACGCCAACCATAAATGTCAGAAATGTGAGATAATTCCACATGTAAATATGGATTTTTTTCAATTAAAATATTCAAATTTTTGGTGCAAAAATGTTACATTTTCTGAATGGCACTTATTTGCAATGGAGTGTGTTTGATTCGACTTACTTTGTAAAGAAATGACACAGATACTTTTTGTATCGTCCTAATGTTACATAAGCAGCTTTAAGTTTAACCTAACAGTTAGATAAAACTACGGAACAAAAATATTGCTTACGCAATGTCAGTGCCGGGAGGAGAGATCCCGACTACCTACGTAAGACTTGACACGTTCTAACATTTGGTACGACATTAAACTTTAGGTATGGGGCATCGTCATGGACAGTTTTCTTCAGTGAACTGTAAGTAAAACATCTCTGACGTCAGCTACTCTATAAATCATGGCCATGAATGGCACAATCTGAAGTTAACGTTATTTGTCCAATCAAGTGGAAAGGTAGCGTTGGTTATGGCTATGGGGTGATGTCTAAAATGGTGTTTAAGTTTGCCGTTCATACCTGGCGTCCTTGCTGGGCTTTTGTGGTTTATCATGTACTAGTACTACGAGTATTTGTGTGGGTTGTGTGGCGTAAAGGCAGGGTGTTTGGCCCAGAACCCAGAGGTCCTCGGTTCGAATCCTGTCATGTCACCGATTGTGTGTCCTTGGGAAAGGCACTTTACACGACTTTCCTCACTCCACCCAGGTGTAAAATGGGTACCTGACTTCGGTTGGGGAGGTAAAAGGCAGTGGAAGGAGAGGGATGGGCTCCACCTTCCAATACCATGCCCTAGACACAGTGGATTAACAACCCACTGCCTCTACGGCCTCAAAAAGGCTATGGGACTACCTTAAATTTTTACCTTTACACGTGCTGTAATTGTAAGTTCTGATTATGCTCGGTTTTCTAACAGAACAAATTAAACAAAACAAAAGCCAAGTTTAAGTCTAACACATAATGTGTATAACAGAAAAGGGGTCGGTTCTTACTCAGTCTGACTCTGTTCTGACCTGCCTGAGGGCTTATAATGTTTACATAGCCGGGTAAGGTTCCACGTTCACCCACATTATTTAGTGTTTTGGTATTGTGGGTGCGTTTCGCCCTTCCGGCTGGGTCACATTTGTCACCATGGTTCTCACCAAGTAAAGATCATTAATGTTACCCGCTAACCTACGTCAAACCTGGCTTTGTGCCTGTTTACATCTCTTAGGGTTTTAAATTGATAAAGGATACGGTAAAATCGGCATCAATTATACGTTTTCCTGCGTAATGACCGCATCGAAATGCTGTGACAAGAGTTTAGATGCGGCCAAATTCGTCGTACGACTTTTGTGGTTGGATATTCAGCATGCAAGGCTATGATAGAACCGACAAGAAGGGTCTACGATTGCCTTTTCCATCACATGATAGCTGGATTTTGTGCGACACTTGCACGACTGTCCCAAGATTCCATTTGCTGTCGTAAACGTGTCGTGCGACAGACGTACGTGACAGGCTTTGAAAGTTAGGTAATGATTACACGAAGTGTATGTTGACCGAAGCTGTAAATCTACTGCGTTCTTTACTTCAGCAGTTTCCCACATTCCGCGCATTGTGCCCACTACAGCAGGAGGTAACGCCGGAATCAATTTGTCAAAAAGACTTCCTTACTTACAAAAGAGTGATATAAAACTCAGTGTACAAATATAAAAGCCAAGATTATGCACATACAATGTTATTTTCTTATTCAGGCATCTACGAATTCGATTCGATTTGATTAATTAGATTGTGTAGAGTGTCAGGACTTCCCAACTAGCCGGAGGTTATAATATAACGGGCTAGCCCTCATAACTGAACAATTAACAGTATAAAATTAGAACGGTTACAATTCAGATGTATTAACAGAGGCAACAAAGAACTTATTTTAAATACGGAGACGGTCTGTGTTACTAGCCTAACAAGAGTAATAACTGGGATAAAAAAGAACGTTACAAAGTTATCTGAAAGCTATCTGGCCTGATCACCATTCGTTTGCTATATGTACAATATTAAGACTATTTGTTCAATACGTATATGGTATTTGTTGCCAAGTGTTTATAGAGTATTATTAAACAACTTATGACATCTCCAAGACTTGTGTAGTCGGTAATGAACAAAGCCACAGCACGGCGAAATCAGAAATGTTACTAATCATAGTAGTCGTGTTGTTAACGTTCTATTCAAGTACTATTTAGCAGGTCACTAAGTTTTAGCGTGGCACGATTTCAGAAGTTACCTCCCCCCCCCCATGACCCTGAATTGACATGGCTGTACGTTTATCTTCAACAAACAATTAGCACGTCCTTCTAAACTCCTTGTAGACATAGTTACAATGAGTACGGAATACTCAAGACCCGATGACGCAAAAGGGTCAGTTAAGATAAGAAAATCTGACACTTATAGGCATGGACACATTTGCTCTACCCCCCGCCTGGCCATAAAATGGGAAAGCAATTAACATATTTTACTGCATAAGCACGTCGGCAGAACGTACTGTGCCTGTGCGAAACCCTTAATGTATTGTACACAGCACTTTGGCAGACCGTCTCGTTTAAGGTTGTATTCGAGTATTTAAGGTTGACATCCTGTCTATAGTTTTCTAATGTTGTGTAGGAAAAGATATCGTCTGCAACGGGCAAAATTCTGATGCAGCGTTGACCAAACATCCAACGAAAACCGAGAAAAATCTTGGTTAGCGCAGGCACAGTACGTTCTGCCGACGTGCTTACTGGATGTGATCTGAAATACACTTCTTTCGCACGGCTGCATTTTTGTAAATAGAAGCACGCTTTCTTAGGCAAGTTTTATAATCATTAATATCCTGTTGGATGACGCGTATTATGAATTATTAATATGTGGTTGCTTCTTGAAATCGAAATGAACAGTTATTCCGTGCGACCTCTGTCTCCAAAGTTTGACCCAAATACGTACACTCTAATGTTGTTGAAGTGGGTTTCGTATGCGCCATCTGAAAATCGACATTCTTGAGCAAAACAACACTGTTTTGTTCACTTGAAAACACAGAAATCTAAATTCCTACAATGTCTCCTACCTTACGAAGGTCAGCTTGACGATAGTTATGACGTAAGGAGGCATTAAATCTCTAATACTCGCGTGGGAAACAAACCTTTAACGACCTTGCCATCCGACCTTCCTTCGTCCTTGGGGAAGAGGCAAAATGGCCCTCCCACATGTGACGTCATCACGGGAGGGACGGCGTCTGTTTGACGTGCCTGACGTGCTTTTCTAGCGCCCCTGTTGCCATGGCAACGTCGTTTGCTTCTGCGTGTTTTGAACGTTAATTTTTCTAAATCTTTCATGACCAGAGCAAAATTGGGGGCGACGGAAGAGGTGACTTAAGCTTGTGATGCTGTTACGGTTCTACGTCTGTACACTTCGTGCGGTGGGACCATTTGTAAACCAGCCACAAACCCGCATTGCGATGTACCGTCAGAAAGACATTAGTTTTGCATCCTAGCTTCTCGTTACTTGATTTGGGATCCAACTCGTCCTTGAAATTTAAGATTCACGATGTCAGTTGCCAAGATTTCGAGATGACAAGATGGTCTAGGTGGCAAGGTGGTCTTGTAGTTAGGGTGGTTGACTCAGAATGTGATGGTTCAGAGTCTTACACAGCTTGTACTTATAATTACATGTACAAAACTGGTGCGTTACGCCTAAAGGCGGTTTACCAGTTATGCGAAACAAACAAATGACGTCACCCCAAAATCCGTTCTAACAGTCCTGCTTACCCACATTTTTGGGACGTCGTAACGATCTAACTGTAATTACTGGAGGGGGGGCGTCTAGTCTGTTTAAATGTAATTTTTCTCTTTCCCCGTTAAGTTTACAGGTCAATCTCACATCATTACACTGCCTAAATACCAGCCTCTAAGTTCTTCTATAGCAACAGCTTCTTTCCACACAGACTGCAAAATTATGGAACTGTCTGCCACCCAAATACGCCCAAACATCCTTCCAAGACAACGATCGCCTCCATCTCCTGCCATAGTCACCTGTACCTCCCTCCAATTTAGTTCAGTGCCCAGATCTATATCTTGCATTGAGCAAACTCGTTAAAATCAATTTTGAAAAAAAAAGAAGAATAAAATTAAATTTAAAAAAGTTTGTGCGACGACGTCCACACATCAACATTATTACCCTGTTTGTCGTACTCAAACTGTATTGTTGTGATTCTGAGTACAACTTTGGGGGTAAAAACGACAAGAAACGGTTCCATATGGCGCTTATAGTCCAGAAACCTCGCCTGACCTGCCTACAGCACCTGGTGACCTTACCGCTTTACAACTGGGTAGATAATGAGTTAAGATTTATGTATGTCACAATTACATCATCCGCGATGGTTCCAGAATGTGTAAACAAAGTTTAATGAGATGATGCCCTCAGTACACGCTCAGCCATTTCAGCGGCAGCGGCTAGCTTTGCTTCAAGGCATCCAATGAAAAAAAATTATAGATAACGGAATCTGTCTGATATTGACATTTACCGCCATTTCTGAGCATATTCTCGTCATCATTTCATACTTGAAGCGTTTGAAACAAGCTACGTGAGGAATTTCTTTATTTTTTGGTACCACCAATAAATAGCTAGAACCAACGTACGATGCAAAACAAGCAAACGTTTTCTCGTCAGCGACATCGCATTTGTGCCTCACAGATATCAGTATGCTACGGGATAGGGTTAATTCAACTTACTACATTTAAAAGATGACCAGGAAATCTACTTTGACTCCAGTTTTACTGCATTGGGTGCCTTTAAATGCGGTCACGTGCATCGTACGATGTTGTGCTTGTTGTACAATTTCATCAAGGCTAGGGCAGAGCCGGTGCAATGGCTATAAGTGGGTAGAGTGTTCGCCTTGCATTCGGTAGGTCGTGAGTTCGATCCCCGGCCGAGTCATACCAAAGACTTTAAAAATGGTACATGTACATGCTGCTTTCTCTGCTAACCATTCAGCATTTGACCAGTGGACTAGCCTCCTGCTGTAGTGATTGCACAACTGTGTGGCCCAAGGGCTACAGGAACGGAGATGGGCGCCGCCCTATGCACCATATATAGGTGCGGGAAGGAACTTTGACTTTTTTGATGGAAGAGCCGACAGTTGAAAGGATCTACGACTTGATTGTCCGTCACGAGGCACCTAACATTTGCACGACACATTTACGACTGTCTGAAGAATTTTGCTGTCGTGAACCTGTCGTAGAACGTATGTGACTGGACACAACCATTTTGCCGAGAAAGAACCAACCGACGACAAGGATCTATGACAACCCTTTTCGTCACAAGACAAGAGATTGTTGTACGACACAATCACGACTGTCCCAAGAACGATTTGTCATAACCTGTCGCTCGACTTATATGACAGGGCCCTTAGTCTATTATGTCATCAGAAACCCCATCAGCAGTGTTAAGTACATGTTAATCTGTTGTTAACAAACTTGTTGAAGAAACCATAATCCCCAACCTTCAGCTGAGGACGCTGTTTTATGATCTCCAAGCAGATGCAAGGGTTCTCAGAGTTTTACGTCTGTTTTTGCAACATTTAGTCTTTTCTAGTGGTTCGCCTCCTCCTACGTTGGGTAGCCATCCATAAGAAAGTGTGCACCACAAAGACGCGAACCGTTAGAAAGTTAAAAACAGACGTAAATCTCTAGGAATGAGCTGGATCCTTACATCTGCTTGGTGATGATCTGTTTTAAACCTCCCCTCCCGCGCCCTATGCACAAAAGAAACACCGTGTATTTGCTGGGTCAACACTAGTTCTTTGTGTGGCTTGGGAGTCGACCCAGTTTGCTACTGAGAAACAGTCAGACTCGGTGACTCAATCAACAGAAAGAGCCGCATAACACCGGGTACTTAGGCCTACCCGATCGGTACAAGAAATGTGTTGTCTTAACCGTTCAATTTTATCCACCTCTGAAGTGAGAGGCTACGTTCCTTTTGTATCCCTCTGGAAGGACTACAATGTTCTAAAATTCGGTCTTAGGCAATTACGCTTGGTAACAAAGGAGAGAGAAATTGACAAATGAAAAAAGGCGAACTCATCTTTTGTCTGCTTTCTGTATGTCCACAGGATCACAGGGGTTTAACCCAGATCATGTCACTTTACTGTACATTAGTCTGTTGTCTAGTGGAAGGGAGAGTTTAAAAGCCTTCGAATTCCCCTCCCCCTCTTTCGTTTTCTGTTAACAAAGCATCTTCATGCCTCACTTGTGCTTTTTCAAAACTCTTATCCAGTATGCAAGGAGATTTAGAATGTCTTTACCTTATCTTCTCGTTTTCTTTCCGCCCTAGCACCTTTTCGTAATAGAAACGAGGGGCTAGAAAAACGTAACGACTTTGTCTTCCAACATCTGCTTGGTGACCAAGCCTTCCCGTTTTTAGGAAGGTCGTGTGTAACAGAAACGGGGGCTAGAAAAAACGTAATGATATTTCCTTCCAACATCTGCTTGGAGATTACTTCAGTGACAGTTTCCTTGGTAGCATGGTGTACTTAATGGGCCCTCCCGTGGGACCCAGGTAAACAAACAGGTGAGGAATGTAACATGCGTGGCGGCGACATCAAAACATGGAGGTAAACAACGCACCTGATACACCTACACACACATGTAACCTGTGCAGATAGGCAAAGGTGTTCCACATTGCGTTAAGAGAATACATTAACGTTAGTAACTACGTATTTCATATATAGCAGTTACATGTCGGGCGGTAGAGACTACGATCTGGTAGAATCGGCAGAGATCCCGATTGGAGTCTGTAAATTTTAAGATATTCGCTTAAAAGACAGTTGAAACTTTTCAACTTTGATTCATGTCTTTAGATAAATGGATTGACTTGAAATTTAGAAATTTGTAAATGGGAAAACCACCCTAACACATTAACAGCATCCTGATCGGAGTTTCTGTTGACAAAGACTCCAATCGGGATCTCTACCTGTAGAATCGCCGATTGTACCAGATCGGAGTCTCTACCCTGATATATACATGTTTAACACACGGAACGTATACATATGAAGTATACTGAGATTCTTGAACCTTATACAATGTCTTTTTGGTTCTAGCTACTAAGACGGTGCCTCAAGGCAAACATGCCATCACCTTTGCAACATTAGTTCACATAGAAGAGGGGTTTACGGGGCACACAGTTTATTATGGAAGGGTTTTTTATGCGTGAGATCATAATCCTCAACGCTTCTTTTATCACATAGATAAGACCGTGAGTCATGATAAAAATGCCGACATTTCATCAGTCAAGAAGGGAACGGTACGTAAATAAAACAGAATAACATCTCTTTTTAATCAAAGCCGTAACAGAGTCATACTGGTAAGAACAGATTCAACTGTTGTCTATTTGTTTACATAGTTTGTAGCAAAGACCACCGCCCTTTTAAACATTTCTGGGTCACCTTCACCAAGGTCACCGTTTGCCTGTAGTCCTTGAGACAAAACCGCGCGATGTACGTACGTGAGTTACGTGTTTATCTCATTATATCTACCCGAAAACATGTCAACAACAAACAACAACAGCATCATCATCCTCGTTACGCTTCTTTTATCACATAGATAATACCATGAGTCAGGACGAAAATGCCGACATTTCATCAGTCAAGAAGGGAACGGTACGTAAACAAAACAGACTAACATCTCTTTTTAATCAAAGCCGTAACAGAGTCATACTGGTAAGAACAGCTTCAACTGTTGTCTATTTGTTTACATAGTTTGTAGCAAAGACCCCCGCCCTTTTTAACGTTTCTGGGTCACCTTCACCAAGGTCACCGTTTGCCTGAAGTCCTTTAGACAGAACCGCGCGATGTACGTACGTGAGTTACGTGTTTATCTCACTATATCTACCAGAAAACATGTCAACAAGAAACAACAACAGCAACAAAAAGGACAGAAGTCTGTGCCGATCATAACAGTCGACATGTGTGACCTAACGCTTTGTTTCTGTCAAACTCAGCTGACTGTTCTTTCAGCGCCTTTCTAAATCAATCGGGGTTGAAAACTGAAAAAGAATCCCGTGCTCAAAACATCGTGAAAGGCATCTAAAAAGGAGAGGAAAAATGTCAGAAAGCGAGACCAAACCCAGATCTAATGCCGTCTAACGTTAACCTAACTGACTCAACGGACAAAAGGTTTTTACTAAGTTGCTGCAATTCGCCTGCGGCAAAACTATCCAGTTTACCTCGCTATACGTACATGCCATCTAGAACGTCTGCAAAATGTCTTCATATACTGTCAATAGACCGGTCCTATAACCCGGCCACCTCCGTCAAACGTACGAATGCAAATTATTTTACGGACATACAGATACTCTCTCATTGGTCGAACCACTAATTATTTCTTTATTACCTGGAATTTTGGACCCTGAGTACCAGTCTAGTGACACAAATAGTCGTCGTTTGAAGCTGAACACTTGCGACGTGGTCATAGAATCACAAAAAAAATGTTTTTGAAAACATAAAAACATTGTAAGAAACGGAAACATTAGTCTAACTTTTGTTCTGGATGATATTTTCACTAGTTTGGGCGCCAAAAACTGGTGGATGTACCAACTACCAAGTACCTAGTACCAGCCCAGAAAAGAACAAGAAATAGTCATGCCTTCAAGTACCAGAGCTATCAACCAAGGATTGAGGTGTTCAAAAACTCATTTTTCCTAGAATTACCGTAGAGTGGAACTCGCTGCCACCAAGTACAGTAAGAGCATCGTCACTAGATAGTTTTAAACAATGTCTAGAGTTAGACGTTCAAAGGTTAGGTGTAACATGTCGTTCGGTGTAATGTAGTCAGCTGCCTGCGAAGCTGGTGTGTTACGCCAAAGGGCGGTTATACCGACTATACAGATACAGATACAGAAGCTGGTGTGTTACGCCAAAGGGCGGTTATACCGACTATACAGATACAGAAGCTGGTGTGTTACGCCGAAGGGCGGTTATACCGACTATACGGATACAGATACAGATACAGAACATTATGTGAAGCGTAATGACTTACCCCCGCTCTCCCATACACCGTACGTTTAATGGTACGGAAGGAATGAGCGGTGATTGCTGTTCTATTGTATCCCCAGTATGTGTGACCTATGGCTCGGGGCGGACCCCGTAACGCTGCGTTTATCGCTTCAGACCAAGTGTGCAAACAACATTCTTCAACCGGCTATCGACTGGGTATCGTTACCAGGACGATCTCTTCAGCCTTCTCGAGTAGACATTGATTAGTTGTAGTTACGTCTCAGTCTTGTGATACTTGGTAAGGCCGTGTTGATTTGATTGTATGGATGACATCCGCGCGCGCATCAATTTTCGTTCGTTTCCAAAAAAAGTTTTCAACCATACTGTAACTCATACAAAGCAGCTGCAAAATGAGCAAATATGTGCCGTACATTGCAAAAAAAACCTGGAAAACGGATACTAATGTCGCACCTATTTCTAAGTCGACGAAAAAGATGCGAAGGAACAAAAATGAAAAAAAAAATCTATTGTTCGGTACACCATACTGTGTGTTTGGTCATTTGTTCCACCTTCCTGCCCACTTAGATTTCATAATGAAAACAACTTTTTTGGGGCCAGCCAAATTTTTTTTATTAGCACGCTCGCATCAGTCATGTAGTTCCAAGACGATGTCATCCATATGATCAAATCAACATGGCCTAGGAAGGATATTTGCTGCTCGCGGCAAGCTTGTGACTTTCAGAAACAAGCGGTGAAGATCTCCTGTCTTTCTCTCGAATCGGTGGCTGTTTACAAAGCCTTCTGGCATTGGACAAAGCCCCATTTCTGTGCCATATGTGAATGTAATGTATCTCTACAAACTGGAGTAAGAAAAGAGCTACACAAGGAACACATCACTGTCAATACGGAGTTTTCTGGGTGATCTATTCAATATATGGGCCATCACTGTACATCACAACAAATGTATTAGATGTTAAAGAGTGTTTTGATATGTAATCTATTTTTGACGTTATTTGAACAACGATATTGTTGTGCCTAAACCAACAACTTTTGTGGCTATGGCTTACACTTAAATTAAAGTGTGCTTGATTGGACCTAGTTTTGCTTACTCTTGTCAATTTTTTTATATTTCTGGAGCAGTTGCTCTATATTAGTATCATGCATGTCATGGATAAACTAAACTTGAAATATATATACATTTTTATTTCTCTCAGTGACAAAAACTCCAAGATGAGACAACAACTCCGAAACGCGACAACTCCGAGACGCGACAACAACTCCGAGACGAGACAACAACTCCGAGACGAGACAACAACTCCGAGACGAGACCTTTTTTTTGGTTGAGAAAGAGACGTCGACAGTGGTAGGCTCGAAAGCTTCCAAGATCTACCGAACTTTGTTATGTACAAGGTTATAAACGATTTGTAGAATGAGGTTTCCCTTTTTTTCTGCCTTCAAAGCATTTGTCAAGTTCAATGTGATTAAAGCAGGGGGCTAAGAGTCCCTTTATTCCCAGAGGAAAATATGTAAATCCGATAAAACTGTTTAATCGTCAACATTGACTGTGGACCCCCCAGGAGTAAACAAACATTTAGTGAGAACCCTCTACAGCCATTACATAATTATGGTCCGTAACAACAGCTGTGTAGAGTTAACTATCAACGTCGGCTGTCAAAATGTTATTCTTCGCGTCCAACTATATGGTGGTAATAAACGCCAGGAGTTTTTACATCATAATTCAAAACATGTCAAACTTATAGCGTGTTAGATTGCGTCCTTTATGTCTTAAATCGTTAAACTAGTACTGTACATGTTTTGTTCCAAAGCTGTTTTAGGCAGAGAATTTGACACAACTTTTTTTTTCCAAATGTTCAAACAGCTAGCCTCTACCAGTCTTCGGAAGCGGCTGGAAAGAGTAGAAATTGGGCAAATAGGCAGGGGAGTTGGTCCGCTAAGGAGAACATTTGCCGCCTCTATCTGGCCAATTTCTACTCTTTCCAGCCGCTTCCGAAGCCTGGTATAGGCTATATAGGCTTCTGTTTGGCCTGACAAGATATAGACTACAATGTTGGTGCTACCATTTGTAAAGCCCCGTCAGACAACTGTCACAAACACGAACTCATCAGCCCCACCCTAACTGACGTCATGAGTTTTAGCACCACGCTGAGCTGTAAGAGTCACATCGGGTCATGATGACTCATGTACCACTGTTGGAACCCTGCACAACATGTACGCCGTAATCTTTGTGTGAACTTTGCACTGTCTATATCTAAATCTCCCACCTTCTCTAGTTGGCTGCCGACGAAACTTGGAACCTTGCACGGCAGAGAACAAATTAAAGATAGAACAAAGGACTGTTCAGCTGCAGAACTTTTAGAGTTAAGAACAGTACCTTACGTTCTAGTGCCGAGTTACTGAATGATTTGTAATGGATTTTAAGTGTCTCGTGATTGTGAATTTTAAGTGTCTCATACCACAATTCAGCCATGTAAGGCTGCAATGGTATGTGTGTGCACATGTTGCGAATAAACCAGTCATCTCTATCTATCTACATTTCGCGATTTTGGGTACGGGAAAGGCACCTGGCCGCAACTGGGCAATTACTGTCGTATTGAGGTCACCTGAGTTAGCACTAAATGGCTTCAGCAATCCTTGTACTTTGCAGAATATGTAACTGAATGGTTAACAATAATGTAATTAAAAATGCAAGGTTCTTGGGCCATTCTTTGGTGGACTCAAGTACCATCAATACAACAGTAACTGAACTGAGAAGTTGCGGCCTTGAGACTGCAGGTTGACATGATGCTTAGTTTGTAGCCTGTCACATCAGAAATCAATAACTAGATTAGCGATCAATCACTTTAAGACCATCTGTATAAATATTTCATACGTTACGTCATGTTTTCACCTAGTAAGCATGCTGAAGTTGTTTAGATTAAATAGCTACGATTGCAGACAGGGGAGAATAAAAAAACACTTTGCATTTTGAAGTCCATGGACTACTCAGAAAATTTCATTCATATGAGGAATATTAGGATGCACATTTAATTGCAGGGGGTGTAGTGTACAAATCATACGTGATTGAAGTCACGCTTCATGGGTAGTGTTAAAGCATTATGTAACATTAGGACGATACAAGAAGTCAATTTTCTGGTCATTTCTTTACAAAGTAAATTGAATCAACCCTATTCCATTGCAAATACGTGCCATTCAGGAAGTGGAGGTGCCAAAATATGACGCCTTACGAGTTACTTCAAACGTTGGAAACACAGCTATAGCGCTGTCAGCCATGTTTGTTTACATTCTGGTAGTTTGTGGTGGTGCCAGTAACTGAGTGTGCCTCATGTAGGCTGTTTTAGCGCCAAGCAGAAATGTGAGATAATTGCACAAATATGTTGAAAAGTGGAAGTAAATCACAATCACATGAAATTTTTTTCAAGTAAAACATTCCAATTTTTGGTGCATAAATGCCCCTTTAAAACATAGTGCCTAGAGGCCCACGGAAGGAATGTCCCTACTTCCTCCATATAATCTGTACTTCCGTGTATCACACAAGCCGCACGCGAGCTGGTTAAGCTGTTTACACACATCCACGAGACACGAGACACCGACAGATGAGAAAATATCGTGACGAACATCATTAGGATGTGTTGGCTTGACTTGGAGACATCTCGAAATGGCGTGTTGCCCCTTTATTCCAGTTTTTCCTTACAGGTGTTACTCTCTCAGGTGTTGTTCGACCTTAAGAAGCGGAAACACCTGCCGGTATGCCAGGGTCATGGCCTGAATAGTTTTGAAATTCTGAACCACGGGGGGGGGGAAGATTCTTACCTACTTACGTTGACTTCGGGTGAAAACTTATGGTAATTATATCTCCTAATGACAGTCTTTTGAGGGAAGATCTTAAGGTTTGGAGAGAAGATCGTAAGGTTTCTTGGCTTGTATCTTTAGTTTGTGTATGAGGAATTTATACCTGGTAGACATCATGATCAAGACTTCGCATTTTGTTTAGAGGAATCCTATGCAGCAAGCAAAAACAAATATTCTGGATAAGAAAATGTGTCTGATATTGACATTTACTGCCATTTCTTAGCATATTTCTGACATCATTTCATACTTGAAGCGTTTGAAATAGCCCAGAAACAAGCTATGTGAGGAGTTCCTTTATTTTTTGGTACCACCAATAAATAGCTAGAACCAGCCTACGATACAAAACAAGCAACCGTTTTCCATCAGCGACATCGCATTTTTACCTCACAGATATCAGTATACTAAGGGACAGGGTTGATTCAGATTTCTGTGTTTAAAAAAATTAGCAAAAAACTGACTTTTAAAATCCAGTTTTACTGCCCTGAAATCGCTTTGGGTGCCTTTATGGGCCACAAGCATGGACGTTAGATATTTAGAGATGTCTTTTGGGGGTACTTTATGTTACAAGATATCTTGAAGACTTGGTAGATTCACCTGGTTCGCCACGTGTGTCCATTGTCCAGGCTATTCTCATGTCTCCCGGCGAGGAGACAGAAAACAACAGCTATAATTAACGACCACCGTGCCGTAACCATGGATTATCCTCCCCCACATGTTGGAAACTTGTCTGGTTCAACCGATGTAGCGAATTTAAACATCCTGCTTGGTTTTGATACCGTAGCGGATGCCGATACATGGATTGCGTAAGGGTGAATCTAGGTGTGAACATTTCAGGGTGAGGTGCGAGATATAGATTAACCCTAAACAGTACACCTGGGGTCCGCGTGGACCCCAGCACTATGTATTCTGTACTATTTTTTTTGTTTCTAAAGATTTCTCTCTGAAATTTCAGGTAATTGTCACCCACAAAGTTGTGCCTCAACACAGTGCAGAAAATTCCGTTTCCCCCATTTTTAAAAATTTTGTATCTAATTTTCTTTTGGGGTCCGCGCGGACCCCAGCCGGCTTTAGATCGTAATGGATACACTGGCGTCTTATACTTTACTTTATTTTCTTATACTTTACTTTATTTTCAGGCATTTATGATAAGTTACACATGCTTTCTAACATTGATAACATCTTATGTAATTTTTATTAGTAATTATGCATAATTTATGCTTATTTAATGACGTCATTGGTCAAAACCAAGATCCAAGATGGCGGATAATTAAATATGTATGACGTCATTGTATGACGTCACTGGTGTTGCTAAGGGCAACATAAGTTTTAGCAGACCTTATCATTTTATCATAAACACTTTTTTTTTTAAATTTGTGTTGTATACCATTAAGTTTTTAGAGAATAACCTATTTAGACGGTTTTAGCCAATAAAATTATAGAAATGACGTCATAATGACGTCATATTACGTCATAACGACATCAAAATATGTTGTATAGATTTATTTTTACTAGTACACCATCTTCTGAAAATTTGGTGGCCATACGATATACCGTTCTCGAGTTATGAGGGGGGCAATGAGCCCCCCTCCCCAGTCCCACGAATCCCCAAAGCTTAAAAACTTCAAAAAAACGGGTATTTCTTGATTTCTTCTTTTGTTTACCAAAAAATAGGAAAAGATCAAAATGTATTGCTTTTGTACGTAATGTGGACTCAGAGGTTCACACATCGACTCAGCAAAACAATTGAGCTGGTAGCATACTGATAATTTCTAAAAATTAGCAAAAAACTGTTTTGGGGTCCGCTCGGACCCCAGGTGTACAGATTAATCAGTCCGGGAAGGTGTACTGTTGAGGGTTAAACAACGCCTGGAATCGTGACTGAGTTCAAACAACGCCTGGAGTTAGATATGCAGAGATTAGATGCGACCGGTGATACAATCATTCGCTGCCGCGTGGCCGCAAAGCTGGTGTGTTATGCAGAAGGAGATCATACTGGTTGGTCAATACACATACACATACACATTTATATATACAAGTACAGATACAGAATGTACCCCCCTCCCTCCCCGAGTTCACACAGAAAACCAAGAACGGCACTTACCTATTAAAACTCCACCTGTTGTAGTCTCGGTAGAACAACTTCTTACAGCACGGAGTCCTGTCTTTAGAATTCGTCCACACACTGTTGTTGAGCGAAGATCTGTCAAAAATCCCAGGTACAAATCCAGAGGGTGTGATTTAGCACAACTTCCGTCGAATCACGCAGGTGAAAATACAAAGGTGTGTCCGTAAGGTGTTTCCCTGTCGCCCTTTACTTGGAGACGAACATGGCCGCCGAGGATCGCGTTACCCCTTCAGCCTTTTCAGCCCCTCGTCGCTGATCCGGCACGGAGTCCACCAGCGCTTCGGAGTGTCAGGTTCGGGCGGGGGTTGACAGCTACTCCGCCCGAACGTCTGCCTTGGTCCGATGGGACAACAAAACGTTGTGTACTCACGCGAGGGAGTTTCCCGTTTCTTCGCGCAATCCGAAATGAAGTACAAACTTGGCTGTCAAAAATCTTCCCTCGGAAGTTTCCTCTCTGTCAGCGAAATATACAATCCGGGGCGTTTTAAAGTGTTGGTTTTAGTTCTTCTCAAGTTTGGAGGGGTCCTCTCTGTTGCTAGAAGAACGGAGACCTACAAACACGACGTTTTAGAGAGCGATGCGTCAATACAGTTCTCCAGTGGTGTGGCAACAACTGCCCTGTGCTGGATCACTTCAGGCAAAACTGTCAAATAAAATCTCTGCCGAACAAAAGGCGGCCTAGTTAGCCGCTGTGCTGTCTACAGTCATTCAGTAAACAGCACACTTGTGAGACACAATAGACGGAGCTTTGCCGAACCTCCAAACTCGTAGTTCTCACTCCCAGGTGACGCAGGTACGTGGATGTGAGACGTGCTGTGGTCGCACAGGTATGAGAACGTCGCTGTGCGCGGCCAGGTGAGGTGATTCTGGGCGTGGGTGCCGATGATGCACACCTGAGGTAGGCCCGCAGGATAAGCGCAGCATACCTGGCATACCTGCACGGTTTGTTCGGCAAGTCGGGACGTACCATTCTGCCACCTCACGGGGGTGGACAAGGTACTCTACAAATACTAGTAATCAAACTAAACAAACACTCAATTCATAATATACGTAATGGCTCGTTTGGGGGACGTACTATTATATGAAAGGTCGCCCTTTTTACCTCCCTAACCTCTCTGACCACCTGTACATACGAGGTGCTACAAGACGTTTTACACAAGGAGGCGTTTTGGTCCAAGATAACAGGTCATAGGTCAAGGTCGAAGGAATGCTGCTTCAGCGAAATGGCTACAAGGCCTTTCTTCACTGATGTTGTATGTTGAAAGAAAGAAAGAGAGAGAGAGAGAGAGAGAGAGAGAGAGAGAGAGAGAGAGAGGGGGGAAGAAATAAAGAGACAGAAGGAAAGAAAAAAAGAAAACGAAAAACAGTTTGTACATTATCAACTAACTGACATTGTCCCTGCATTCAAGCCAAATGCAGTATATAATTCCAGTCATTCAACACAGAAGTCTTAACATGATAGCATTATCTTCATTATATATTAAGTGCAAAGACCTGAATGATGTGCCTAACTAAAATTCAATACTATTCCATTGTCAACATTAAATACACACTAAAAATCAAAAGTTTGTTCAGCATTTTTTTCAAATATTTTGTCCTGAGTACTGCGGCCAGGCACTGGGAGGGCCTCTTGCGGATCGTGACTAATTGCAGTTATACATGACGTAAATATTGTTCTTGCCGTTAGATTGTGGGAGAATTCTTATTGTCTACATGATATGTGTGCATGCTATAGAAAGCAAAATATCTCCATAAAACTTTTTATTGGGTTTGCCACCATAATAGGTGCATATATTATCATGATATCCAATGGTTACAGCGTAACTGGCGCATGAGTCCTTAATAGAATTGCCAAATTTTCTTGCTTAATGATGTGAGGAAAATTTGAACAGGATCTGAGCCCAGGCCTCGGTCCATGTTTTTCAGCGCAAATTGCAATATTTACCTTTGATCGTTACCATAGAGACGGGCGTACCCATATTTACAAGGGGTGTGAAAGTTATTTTTTTATGAAGCATGTCTACAAGCCTATACTGAGGGCAAATAAAAGGCACAACTACGACCAATCATAGAGGAATGGAATCTGCTTTTTGATCACGAATTGGACTGATATAAACATGCAACATTGGCAACTTTAAACACAAACCAAAGGAAAACAATGGTAAAATAGCCATACAATTCCATCACATGTATCAGGGGCGTCAATTTTGTTACAATGTGACAAGCTATCAAAGTGACAAGCTATCTGATTGGTTGAGCCTGACTACGCTCTCGTATGTAGCGACTGGAGTACATTTGATTCGAATCGTAGTTGAACATGGCTTTCTTCGTAAAACGCCCTTCTGTCACGAGAGAAACACAGTTACGAGAGAGGATTTCACAGAAAAGTGTAGCGACAGGTGGAGGCTGTATAACATGGAGTGGAGCGAGGTGTAGGCGTGGATACGGTCGGATGAAGGTCATGACCGCAGAGGGGGATGAGCAAGTGGTCAGCCCGCACAGACTGGCCTTCTTCCTGTGTTCTGACCTTCCCAACCTTGATACCAACATGCACGTTAGCCACCTGTGCAACGAGAAGCTCTGTGTCAACCTAGCTCATCTGTCGTACGAGGAGAGCGTCGTGAATCAGCAGAGAAAGAACTGTTTTTCTGAAGGACGGTGTGGATATCCCAACTGCATTATAAAACAATAAACATGAAGACTTTGTGTCCCCTGCCCCCACCACACCTCCTAGAAACCAACAAATTCATCGTCCTTCACAGTCAACCCCCCCCCCCCCAAGAAACAAAAGTAATGTGACGGTATGGTATGGGATAACCTGTGCCGTACCGTTTACAACTCTGACAAATGTTAGGCCACATTGTCTTGATTTTATGGATGACATCCTCTGGAGACCCTCAAACTCGTGCGCGCGGGTGAATAAAAAAATTCCAGACCCCCAGAAAAATGCTGATAAACCACAGGAATGGTATTGTGAATTTGCGGTAGTACATAACGACTTTTACGACAGGCCGACACATGCTGGTCTTTTGCGGAATTTATGAGTCTGCACTGTGCTGAGTGGCTCTGAAGTTCCGTGTAGCCTCAGTAGCCTGGGTGCCATCCTCCGTAGTTCCCGCCTATTGTCGCTAGCTACCATGGACTACGGAGGATGGCACCCAAGGTTGAGCCTTTTGAGGACAGGCGAAAATCAATGCGCGCGCGGATGTCATCAATAAAATTAAATCAGTGTACATGTGGCCTTACATGACAGAGAGAGAAAGAGAGAGAGAGAGAGAGAGAGAGAGAGAGAGAGAGAGAGAGAGAGAGAGAGGGGGGGAGAGAGGGGGGGAGAGAGGGGGGGAGAGAGGGGGGAGAGAGGGGGGGGGGAGAGAGGGGGGGGAGAGAGGGGGGGGAGGGCGGGCGAGAGAGTTCGATAATAACACCTCGTTGTCATTTACCACCGCTACATACATAGATGAGTCCTTTGCAATTGTTTGGGTGAAGTTGTTGTGTCTTTTATCTTGCTCTTTTCTTGGTTTCTTTTTTCGTCCTAGCCTCTACAAGGCTTCGGTAAGCGGGCGGAAAGAGTGGAAATTGAATAAATAGTTAGTATGCTATGCCAGGGGTCCAGGAGGTCTTCGAACTGCTGGGTTCGATCGATGGAACATAGGTGTCACGTTCTATTTTCACGCCGCGGGGGTCAGTCGTAAATGTTGCAACTTCCAACCGCTGTTTGAGAACGTTTATAAAACGGAAGGCTAAATTTTGCCGGCAGAAATAGATTTCCTGAAACCCTTCCAAAGAAGACCCATATCATGTAGAAACCAGGAAAAGTGGGATTCATTTGCAACTTTATTTAGCAATATCAGTTCATATATCTTTCACATATCTGATGTTTGTAAATTATAGGAACATGTCATGGTGTGCGGTGACGTTTACCAAAACACGGTTTCGACAAATTGACCTTTTGCTGTATGTTTTTTGTCAGGGTACAATTGTTTCTCTTCTTTGTTAATCCATACAATGTGCATGGTACATGTATCATTAAGAAGCTTCATATTCGGTCTTTGTTATTTTTGCACCTTGTTGTACGTTGGATCAAGGAGTTCGATAACTTTTGGCAGACATATTAGAGGCAAATGTAAGGAAAGCAGAACTTTCTCAAGGCCGTGCTGCAATACGCATCGTGCAACTTCAAAACTAAGTACATGTACACAAGTAGTACACAAGTGCACCTTTTCAAGGCAAAGGAATTAGCAAATAGTAATATCTTATATCCCAGGTGCAATGGTTACGATTACTTGCAAGAGCTTGCGATTCAAACTATTTATCTTCGACTTATTATAAATATGTACCAAAATATTGTAACAACAGCTAAAAGAAACAACACGCAATAAACGAGGGATGGTCTGAGTCTTACCTTCACGTGTACGTGCCTGGGGACTTGTTGTCTTCGGAGCCGAGACAATGGTGTGGAACTCGGGGTAACCTTATACATGAACTGGAAAAATTGGCTAACCTTACATGTTAAAGTCTCGTTCCGCAATCACTCCGCACGTGTAGTGTCTAAAAGAGTCCGGACTAAAAAATTATTGCGCCCAGGAAACGTATGTTTTTGTTAATGATAAAGTGTCTTTTATCAATCCCACCTGATATCAAAAGGATCTGAGATGAAAGCTTGTGCATTACTGACAGGGTTAGGTCGGAAAGTTTGGGCAATGTCGGAAGTATACACTTTTTTGGCCTGAGTTCTGCGGTCAGTGGATGTCGGCGGGAGTAATGACGTCATGTTCTAAAAAAACATTGGGGAGGGTGGGTGTTTCTAATAGTGGTGACGCTAGTGAAACATTGTTTTTCCTTTTCCGTCTTTTTTAAGCGCACCCTCACAAGGCCGTGTGTCGGCCGCAGGCATGAGTATAGTGTGTTCGCGTATTGGCCGGCGAAATTGATTAGATTAAAAGAAGAGACTGGTGAAATGGCGTGTTCGCGAGCAAGATTTGCTTCATTTGCGGCCAGGTTTGTCTCCTTGCTTCCTTCGGTCGCTTTCCCCGGGGGCCTGTCTTCCCGTCCCGGGCCACGGGCGCTGCGATGGAGCCGGGGCGGGGGCGGTAGGGTTCAAGTTCAATCGTTATCGCTTCTCGGCCTTTTGGCTAAGATCAAGTGTAGTATCTGTTCTTATCAGTTTAATCTCTGATACATTCCCCATAGGGGAATCTAGATTAAATTGATTTTTGAAACCTGGTCATGGACTAGGGGCTTGCTCCGTCCTGACCGCGGATCGGCTCGGTATTGCAGTACCTCCGAGATTCGGTCCATCCCTACATAATCCAAAAGTAGTTTCACACACACACCACAAACCTCTAGAAACGAGCTGATGACCTTGCGTACGATATTCGGCTTTACTACATAAATTAACGTAAGTGAAAAAGGAATGAACATTGCAGGGACTACATTTTCTACATCTATATATAAATTACTATGTAACAGAAGCGTATGTCCGTCTTGTCTGCAGGTTTCGCCTTTTCTTTCCGTGAATTCATTCGCTCGAGCCTTCATTTCACTGACCGCGATGCTGTAGGAGAAACGTCTGTGTCCTCCAGATTCCCACAGATCGATTTGAAAAGTTCAATTGAATGGTAGAGTTAGCAAGAAAAGCAGAAAGCGCCCGCCCGCCAGGTGCGATGATGTTCGGGAACCGCGCGCGGGAAAGATCTAGAACGCCCTCTGTCGCGCGGTTCTGGAACACCATTGTCGGGTGCCGGCCGGCCGGCTGTCTGGCTTTCGAATTCAATCAAGTTCAGGTGTTTACGTAGGTGTGACGTGCGTGACGTAGCATGCAATTTCAGATGTAAATTGGGCGCCCGTGTGTCGGCCGCAGGCATGAGTATAGTGTGTTCGCGTATTGGCCGGCGAAATTGATTAGATTAAAAGAAGAGACTGGTGAAATGGCGTGTTCGCGAGCAAGATTTGCTTCATTTGCGGCCAGGTTTGTCTCCTTGCTTCCTTCGGTCGCTTTCCCCGGGGGCCTGTCTTCCCGTCCCGGGCCACGGGCGCTGCGATGGAGCCGGGGCGGGGGCGGTAGGGTTCAAGTTCAATCGTTATCGCTTCTCGGCCTTTTGGCTAAGATCAAGTGTAGTATCTGTTCTTATCAGTTTAATCTCTGATACATTCCCCATAGGGGAATCTAGATTAAATTGATTTTTGAAACCTGGTCATGGACTAGGGGCTTGCTCCGTCCTGACCGCGGATCGGCTCGGTATTGCAGTACCTCCGAGATTCGGTCCATCCCTACATAATCCAAAAGTAGTTTCACACACACACCACAAACCTCTAGAAACGAGCTGATGACCTTGCGTACGATATTCGGCTTTACTACATAAATTAACGTAAGTGAAAAAGGAATGAACATTGCAGGGACTACATTTTCTACATCTATATATAAATTACTATGTAACAGAAGCGTATGTCCGTCTTGTCTGCAGGTTTCGCCTTTTCTTTCCGTGAATTCATTCGCTCGAGCCTTCATTTCACTGACCGCGATGCTGTAGGAGAAACGTCTGTGTCCTCCAGATTCCCACAGATCGATTTGAAAAGTTCAATTGAATGGTAGAGTTAGCAAGAAAAGCAGAAAGCGCCCGCCCGCCAGGTGCGATGATGTTCGGGAACCGCGCGCGGGAAAGATCTAGAACGCCCTCTGTCGCGCGGTTCTGGAACACCATTGTCGGGTGCCGGCCGGCCGGCTGTCTGGCTTTCGAATTCAATCAAGTTCAGGTGTTTACGTAGGTGTGACGTGCGTGACGTAGCATGCAATTTCAGATGTAAATTGGGCGCCCGTGTGTCGGCCGCAGGCATGAGTATAGTGTGTTCGCGTATTGGCCGGCGAAATTGATTAGATTAAAAGAAGAGACTGGTGAAATGGCGTGTTCGCGAGCAAGATTTGCTTCATTTGCGGCCAGGTTTGTCTCCTTGCTTCCTTCGGTCGCTTTCCCCGGGGGCCTGTCTTCCCGTCCCGGGCCACGGGCGCTGCGATGGAGCCGGGGCGGGGGCGGTAGGGTTCAAGTTCAATCGTTATCGCTTCTCGGCCTTTTGGCTAAGATCAAGTGTAGTATCTGTTCTTATCAGTTTAATCTCTGATACATTCCCCATAGGGGAATCTAGATTAAATTGATTTTTGAAACCTGGTCATGGACTAGGGGCTTGCTCCGTCCTGACCGCGGATCGGCTCGGTATTGCAGTACCTCCGAGATTCGGTCCATCCCTACATAATCCAAAAGTAGTTTCACACACACACCACAAACCTCTAGAAACGAGCTGATGACCTTGCGTACGATATTCGGCTTTACTACATAAATTAACGTAAGTGAAAAAGGAATGAACATTGCAGGGACTACATTTTCTACATCTATATATAAATTACTATGTAACAGAAGCGTATGTCCGTCTTGTCTGCAGGTTTCGCCTTTTCTTTCCGTGAATTCATTCGCTCGAGCCTTCATTTCACTGACCGCGATGCTGTAGGAGAAACGTCTGTGTCCTCCAGATTCCCACAGATCGATTTGAAAAGTTCAATTGAATGGTAGAGTTAGCAAGAAAAGCAGAAAGCGCCCGCCCGCCAGGTGCGATGATGTTCGGGAACCGCGCGCGGGAAAGATCTAGAACGCCCTCTGTCGCGCGGTTCTGGAACACCATTGTCGGGTGCCGGCCGGCCGGCTGTCTGGCTTTCGAATTCAATCAAGTTCAGGTGTTTACGTAGGTGTGACGTGCGTGACGTAGCATGCAATTTCAGATGTAAATTGGGCGCCCGTGTGTCGGCCGCAGGCATGAGTATAGTGTGTTCGCGTATTGGCCGGCGAAATTGATTAGATTAAAAGAAGAGACTGGTGAAATGGCGTGTTCGCGAGCAAGATTTGCTTCATTTGCGGCCAGGTTTGTCTCCTTGCTTCCTTCGGTCGCTTTCCCCGGGGGCCTGTCTTCCCGTCCCGGGCCACGGGCGCTGCGATGGAGCCGGGGCGGGGGCGGTAGGGTTCAAGTTCAATCGTTATCGCTTCTCGGCCTTTTGGCTAAGATCAAGTGTAGTATCTGTTCTTATCAGTTTAATCTCTGATACATTCCCCATAGGGGAATCTAGATTAAATTGATTTTTGAAACCTGGTCATGGACTAGGGGCTTGCTCCGTCCTGACCGCGGATCGGCTCGGTATTGCAGTACCTCCGAGATTCGGTCCATCCCTACATAATCCAAAAGTAGTTTCACACACACACCACAAACCTCTAGAAACGAGCTGATGACCTTGCGTACGATATTCGGCTTTACTACATAAATTAACGTAAGTGAAAAAGGAATGAACATTGCAGGGACTACATTTTCTACATCTATATATAAATTACTATGTAACAGAAGCGTATGTCCGTCTTGTCTGCAGGTTTCGCCTTTTCTTTCCGTGAATTCATTCGCTCGAGCCTTCATTTCACTGACCGCGATGCTGTAGGAGAAACGTCTGTGTCCTCCAGATTCCCACAGATCGATTTGAAAAGTTCAATTGAATGGTAGAGTTAGCAAGAAAAGCAGAAAGCGCCCGCCCGCCAGGTGCGATGATGTTCGGGAACCGCGCGCGGGAAAGATCTAGAACGCCCTCTGTCGCGCGGTTCTGGAACACCATTGTCGGGTGCCGGCCGGCCGGCTGTCTGGCTTTCGAATTCAATCAAGTTCAGGTGTTTACGTAGGTGTGACGTGCGTGACGTAGCATGCAATTTCAGATGTAAATTGGGCGCCCGTGTGTCGGCCGCAGGCATGAGTATAGTGTGTTCGCGTATTGGCCGGCGAAATTGATTAGATTAAAAGAAGAGACTGGTGAAATGGCGTGTTCGCGAGCAAGATTTGCTTCATTTGCGGCCAGGTTTGTCTCCTTGCTTCCTTCGGTCGCTTTCCCCGGGGGCCTGTCTTCCCGTCCCGGGCCACGGGCGCTGCGATGGAGCCGGGGCGGGGGCGGTAGGGTTCAAGTTCAATCGTTATCGCTTCTCGGCCTTTTGGCTAAGATCAAGTGTAGTATCTGTTCTTATCAGTTTAATCTCTGATACATTCCCCATAGGGGAATCTAGATTAAATTGATTTTTGAAACCTGGTCATGGACTAGGGGCTTGCTCCGTCCTGACCGCGGATCGGCTCGGTATTGCAGTACCTCCGAGATTCGGTCCATCCCTACATAATCCAAAAGTAGTTTCACACACACACCACAAACCTCTAGAAACGAGCTGATGACCTTGCGTACGATATTCGGCTTTACTACATAAATTAACGTAAGTGAAAAAGGAATGAACATTGCAGGGACTACATTTTCTACATCTATATATAAATTACTATGTAACAGAAGCGTATGTCCGTCTTGTCTGCAGGTTTCGCCTTTTCTTTCCGTGAATTCATTCGCTCGAGCCTTCATTTCACTGACCGCGATGCTGTAGGAGAAACGTCTGTGTCCTCCAGATTCCCACAGATCGATTTGAAAAGTTCAATTGAATGGTAGAGTTAGCAAGAAAAGCAGAAAGCGCCCGCCCGCCAGGTGCGATGATGTTCGGGAACCGCGCGCGGGAAAGATCTAGAACGCCCTCTGTCGCGCGGTTCTGGAACACCATTGTCGGGTGCCGGCCGGCCGGCTGTCTGGCTTTCGAATTCAATCAAGTTCAGGTGTTTACGTAGGTGTGACGTGCGTGACGTAGCATGCAATTTCAGATGTAAATTGGGCGCCCGTGTGTCGGCCGCAGGCATGAGTATAGTGTGTTCGCGTATTGGCCGGCGAAATTGATTAGATTAAAAGAAGAGACTGGTGAAATGGCGTGTTCGCGAGCAAGATTTGCTTCATTTGCGGCCAGGTTTGTCTCCTTGCTTCCTTCGGTCGCTTTCCCCGGGGGCCTGTCTTCCCGTCCCGGGCCACGGGCGCTGCGATGGAGCCGGGGCGGGGGCGGTAGGGTTCAAGTTCAATCGTTATCGCTTCTCGGCCTTTTGGCTAAGATCAAGTGTAGTATCTGTTCTTATCAGTTTAATCTCTGATACATTCCCCATAGGGGAATCTAGATTAAATTGATTTTTGAAACCTGGTCATGGACTAGGGGCTTGCTCCGTCCTGACCGCGGATCGGCTCGGTATTGCAGTACCTCCGAGATTCGGTCCATCCCTACATAATCCAAAAGTAGTTTCACACACACACCACAAACCTCTAGAAACGAGCTGATGACCTTGCGTACGATATTCGGCTTTACTACATAAATTAACGTAAGTGAAAAAGGAATGAACATTGCAGGGACTACATTTTCTACATCTATATATAAATTACTATGTAACAGAAGCGTATGTCCGTCTTGTCTGCAGGTTTCGCCTTTTCTTTCCGTGAATTCATTCGCTCGAGCCTTCATTTCACTGACCGCGATGCTGTAGGAGAAACGTCTGTGTCCTCCAGATTCCCACAGATCGATTTGAAAAGTTCAATTGAATGGTAGAGTTAGCAAGAAAAGCAGAAAGCGCCCGCCCGCCAGGTGCGATGATGTTCGGGAACCGCGCGCGGGAAAGATCTAGAACGCCCTCTGTCGCGCGGTTCTGGAACACCATTGTCGGGTGCCGGCCGGCCGGCTGTCTGGCTTTCGAATTCAATCAAGTTCAGGTGTTTACGTAGGTGTGACGTGCGTGACGTAGCATGCAATTTCAGATGTAAATTGGGCGCCCGTGTGTCGGCCGCAGGCATGAGTATAGTGTGTTCGCGTATTGGCCGGCGAAATTGATTAGATTAAAAGAAGAGACTGGTGAAATGGCGTGTTCGCGAGCAAGATTTGCTTCATTTGCGGCCAGGTTTGTCTCCTTGCTTCCTTCGGTCGCTTTCCCCGGGGGCCTGTCTTCCCGTCCCGGGCCACGGGCGCTGCGATGGAGCCGGGGCGGGGGCGGTAGGGTTCAAGTTCAATCGTTATCGCTTCTCGGCCTTTTGGCTAAGATCAAGTGTAGTATCTGTTCTTATCAGTTTAATCTCTGATACATTCCCCATAGGGGAATCTAGATTAAATTGATTTTTGAAACCTGGTCATGGACTAGGGGCTTGCTCCGTCCTGACCGCGGATCGGCTCGGTATTGCAGTACCTCCGAGATTCGGTCCATCCCTACATAATCCAAAAGTAGTTTCACACACACACCACAAACCTCTAGAAACGAGCTGATGACCTTGCGTACGATATTCGGCTTTACTACATAAATTAACGTAAGTGAAAAAGGAATGAACATTGCAGGGACTACATTTTCTACATCTATATATAAATTACTATGTAACAGAAGCGTATGTCCGTCTTGTCTGCAGGTTTCGCCTTTTCTTTCCGTGAATTCATTCGCTCGAGCCTTCATTTCACTGACCGCGATGCTGTAGGAGAAACGTCTGTGTCCTCCAGATTCCCACAGATCGATTTGAAAAGTTCAATTGAATGGTAGAGTTAGCAAGAAAAGCAGAAAGCGCCCGCCCGCCAGGTGCGATGATGTTCGGGAACCGCGCGCGGGAAAGATCTAGAACGCCCTCTGTCGCGCGGTTCTGGAACACCATTGTCGGGTGCCGGCCGGCCGGCTGTCTGGCTTTCGAATTCAATCAAGTTCAGGTGTTTACGTAGGTGTGACGTGCGTGACGTAGCATGCAATTTCAGATGTAAATTGGGCGCCCGTGTGTCGGCCGCAGGCATGAGTATAGTGTGTTCGCGTATTGGCCGGCGAAATTGATTAGATTAAAAGAAGAGACTGGTGAAATGGCGTGTTCGCGAGCAAGATTTGCTTCATTTGCGGCCAGGTTTGTCTCCTTGCTTCCTTCGGTCGCTTTCCCCGGGGGCCTGTCTTCCCGTCCCGGGCCACGGGCGCTGCGATGGAGCCGGGGCGGGGGCGGTAGGGTTCAAGTTCAATCGTTATCGCTTCTCGGCCTTTTGGCTAAGATCAAGTGTAGTATCTGTTCTTATCAGTTTAATCTCTGATACATTCCCCATAGGGGAATCTAGATTAAATTGATTTTTGAAACCTGGTCATGGACTAGGGGCTTGCTCCGTCCTGACCGCGGATCGGCTCGGTATTGCAGTACCTCCGAGATTCGGTCCATCCCTACATAATCCAAAAGTAGTTTCACACACACACCACAAACCTCTAGAAACGAGCTGATGACCTTGCGTACGATATTCGGCTTTACTACATAAATTAACGTAAGTGAAAAAGGAATGAACATTGCAGGGACTACATTTTCTACATCTATATATAAATTACTATGTAACAGAAGCGTATGTCCGTCTTGTCTGCAGGTTTCGCCTTTTCTTTCCGTGAATTCATTCGCTCGAGCCTTCATTTCACTGACCGCGATGCTGTAGGAGAAACGTCTGTGTCCTCCAGATTCCCACAGATCGATTTGAAAAGTTCAATTGAATGGTAGAGTTAGCAAGAAAAGCAGAAAGCGCCCGCCCGCCAGGTGCGATGATGTTCGGGAACCGCGCGCGGGAAAGATCTAGAACGCCCTCTGTCGCGCGGTTCTGGAACACCATTGTCGGGTGCCGGCCGGCCGGCTGTCTGGCTTTCGAATTCAATCAAGTTCAGGTGTTTACGTAGGTGTGACGTGCGTGACGTAGCATGCAATTTCAGATGTAAATTGGGCGCCCGTGTGTCGGCCGCAGGCATGAGTATAGTGTGTTCGCGTATTGGCCGGCGAAATTGATTAGATTAAAAGAAGAGACTGGTGAAATGGCGTGTTCGCGAGCAAGATTTGCTTCATTTGCGGCCAGGTTTGTCTCCTTGCTTCCTTCGGTCGCTTTCCCCGGGGGCCTGTCTTCCCGTCCCGGGCCACGGGCGCTGCGATGGAGCCGGGGCGGGGGCGGTAGGGTTCAAGTTCAATCGTTATCGCTTCTCGGCCTTTTGGCTAAGATCAAGTGTAGTATCTGTTCTTATCAGTTTAATCTCTGATACATTCCCCATAGGGGAATCTAGATTAAATTGATTTTTGAAACCTGGTCATGGACTAGGGGCTTGCTCCGTCCTGACCGCGGATCGGCTCGGTATTGCAGTACCTCCGAGATTCGGTCCATCCCTACATAATCCAAAAGTAGTTTCACACACACACCACAAACCTCTAGAAACGAGCTGATGACCTTGCGTACGATATTCGGCTTTACTACATAAATTAACGTAAGTGAAAAAGGAATGAACATTGCAGGGACTACATTTTCTACATCTATATATAAATTACTATGTAACAGAAGCGTATGTCCGTCTTGTCTGCAGGTTTCGCCTTTTCTTTCCGTGAATTCATTCGCTCGAGCCTTCATTTCACTGACCGCGATGCTGTAGGAGAAACGTCTGTGTCCTCCAGATTCCCACAGATCGATTTGAAAAGTTCAATTGAATGGTAGAGTTAGCAAGAAAAGCAGAAAGCGCCCGCCCGCCAGGTGCGATGATGTTCGGGAACCGCGCGCGGGAAAGATCTAGAACGCCCTCTGTCGCGCGGTTCTGGAACACCATTGTCGGGTGCCGGCCGGCCGGCTGTCTGGCTTTCGAATTCAATCAAGTTCAGGTGTTTACGTAGGTGTGACGTGCGTGACGTAGCATGCAATTTCAGATGTAAATTGGGCGCCCGTGTGTCGGCCGCAGGCATGAGTATAGTGTGTTCGCGTATTGGCCGGCGAAATTGATTAGATTAAAAGAAGAGACTGGTGAAATGGCGTGTTCGCGAGCAAGATTTGCTTCATTTGCGGCCAGGTTTGTCTCCTTGCTTCCTTCGGTCGCTTTCCCGGGGGCCTGTCTTCCCGTCCCGGGCCACGGGCGCTGCGATGGAGCCGGGGCGGGGGCGGGTAGGGTTCAAGTTCAATCGTTATCGCTTCTCGGCCTTTTGGCTAAGATCAAGTGTAGTATCTGTTCTTATCAGTTTAATCTCTGATACATTCCCCATAGGGGAATCTAGATTAAATTGATTTTTGAAACCTGGTCATGGACTAGGGGCTTGCTCCGTCCTGACCGCGGATCGGCTCGGTATTGCAGTACCTCCGAGATTCGGTCCATCCCTACATAATCCAAAAGTAGTTTCACACACACACCACAAACCTCTAGAAACGAGCTGATGACCTTGCGTACGATATTCGGCTTTACTACATAAATTAACGTAAGTGAAAAAGGAATGAACATTGCAGGGACTACATTTTCTACATCTATATATAAATTACTATGTAACAGAAGCGTATGTCCGTCTTGTCTGCAGGTTTCGCCTTTTCTTTCCGTGAATTCATTCGCTCGAGCCTTCATTTCACTGACCGCGATGCTGTAGGAGAAACGTCTGTGTCCTCCAGATTCCCACAGATCGATTTGAAAAGTTCAATTGAATGGTAGAGTTAGCAAGAAAAGCAGAAAGCGCCCGCCCGCCAGGTGCGATGATGTTCGGGAACCGCGCGCGGGAAAGATCTAGAACGCCCTCTGTCGCGCGGTTCTGGAACACCATTGTCGGGTGCCGGCCGGCCGGCTGTCTGGCTTTCGAATTCAATCAAGTTCAGGTGTTTACGTAGGTGTGACGTGCGTGACGTAGCATGCAATTTCAGATGTAAATTGGGCGCCCGTGTGTCGGCCGCAGGCATGAGTATAGTGTGTTCGCGTATTGGCCGGCGAAATTGATTAGATTAAAAGAAGAGACTGGTGAAATGGCGTGTTCGCGAGCAAGATTTGCTTCATTTGCGGCCAGGTTTGTCTCCTTGCTTCCTTCGGTCGCTTTCCCCGGGGGCCTGTCTTCCCGTCCCGGGCCACGGGCGCTGCGATGGAGCCGGGGCGGGGGCGGTAGGGTTCAAGTTCAATCGTTATCGCTTCTCGGCCTTTTGGCTAAGATCAAGTGTAGTATCTGTTCTTATCAGTTTAATCTCTGATACATTCCCCATAGGGGAATCTAGATTAAATTGATTTTTGAAACCTGGTCATGGACTAGGGGCTTGCTCCGTCCTGACCGCGGATCGGCTCGGTATTGCAGTACCTCCGAGATTCGGTCCATCCCTACATAATCCAAAAGTAGTTTCACACACACACCACAAACCTCTAGAAACGAGCTGATGACCTTGCGTACGATATTCGGCTTTACTACATAAATTAACGTAAGTGAAAAAGGAATGAACATTGCAGGGACTACATTTTCTACATCTATATATAAATTACTATGTAACAGAAGCGTATGTCCGTCTTGTCTGCAGGTTTCGCCTTTTCTTTCCGTGAATTCATTCGCTCGAGCCTTCATTTCACTGACCGCGATGCTGTAGGAGAAACGTCTGTGTCCTCCAGATTCCCACAGATCGATTTGAAAAGTTCAATTGAATGGTAGAGTTAGCAAGAAAAGCAGAAAGCGCCCGCCCGCCAGGTGCGATGATGTTCGGGAACCGCGCGCGGGAAAGATCTAGAACGCCCTCTGTCGCGCGGTTCTGGAACACCATTGTCGGGTGCCGGCCGGCCGGCTGTCTGGCTTTCGAATTCAATCAAGTTCAGGTGTTTACGTAGGTGTGACGTGCGTGACGTAGCATGCAATTTCAGATGTAAATTGGGCGCCCGTGTGTCGGCCGCAGGCATGAGTATAGTGTGTTCGCGTATTGGCCGGCGAAATTGATTAGATTAAAAGAAGAGACTGGTGAAATGGCGTGTTCGCGAGCAAGATTTGCTTCATTTGCGGCCAGGTTGTCTCCTTGCTTCCTTCGGTCGCTTTCCCCGGGGGCCTGTCTTCCCGTCCCGGGCCACGGGCGCTGCGATGGAGCCGGGGCGGGGGCGGTAGGGTTCAAGTTCAATCGTTATCGCTTCTCGGCCTTTTGGCTAAGATCAAGTGTAGTATCTGTTCTTATCAGTTTAATCTCTGATACATTCCCCATAGGGGAATCTAGATTAAATTGATTTTTGAAACCTGGTCATGGACTAGGGGCTTGCTCCGTCCTGACCGCGGATCGGCTCGGTATTGCAGTACCTCCGAGATTCGGTCCATCCCTACATAATCCAAAAGTAGTTTCACACACACACCACAAACCTCTAGAAACGAGCTGATGACCTTGCGTACGATATTCGGCTTTACTACATAAATTAACGTAAGTGAAAAAGGAATGAACATTGCAGGGACTACATTTTCTACATCTATATATAAATTACTATGTAACAGAAGCGTATGTCCGTCTTGTCTGCAGGTTTCGCCTTTTCTTTCCGTGAATTCATTCGCTCGAGCCTTCATTTCACTGACCGCGATGCTGTAGGAGAAACGTCTGTGTCCTCCAGATTCCCACAGATCGATTTGAAAAGTTCAATTGAATGGTAGAGTTAGCAAGAAAAGCAGAAAGCGCCCGCCCGCCAGGTGCGATGATGTTCGGGAACCGCGCGCGGGAAAGATCTAGAACGCCCTCTGTCGCGCGGTTCTGGAACACCATTGTCGGGTGCCGGCCGGCCGGCTGTCTGGCTTTCGAATTCAATCAAGTTCAGGTGTTTACGTAGGTGTGACGTGCGTGACGTAGCATGCAATTTCAGATGTAAATTGGGCGCCCGTGTGTCGGCCGCAGGCATGAGTATAGTGTGTTCGCGTATTGGCCGGCGAAATTGATTAGATTAAAAGAAGAGACTGGTGAAATGGCGTGTTCGCGAGCAAGATTTGCTTCATTTGCGGCCAGGTTTGTCTCCTTGCTTCCTTCGGTCGCTTTCCCGGGGGCCTGTCTTCCCGTCCCGGGCCACGGGCGCTGCGATGGAGCCGGGGCGGGGGCGGTAGGGTTCAAGTTCAATCGTTATCGCTTCTCGGCCTTTTGGCTAAGATCAAGTGTAGTATCTGTTCTTATCAGTTTAATCTCTGATACATTCCCCATAGGGGAATCTAGATTAAATTGATTTTTGAAACCTGGTCATGGACTAGGGGCTTGCTCCGTCCTGACCGCGGATCGGCTCGGTATTGCAGTACCTCCGAGATTCGGTCCATCCCTACATAATCCAAAAGTAGTTTCACACACACACCACAAACCTCTAGAAACGAGCTGATGACCTTGCGTACGATATTCGGCTTTACTACATAAATTAACGTAAGTGAAAAAGGAATGAACATTGCAGGGACTACATTTTCTACATCTATATATAAATTACTATGTAACAGAAGCGTATGTCCGTCTTGTCTGCAGGTTTCGCCTTTTCTTTCCGTGAATTCATTCGCTCGAGCCTTCATTTCACTGACCGCGATGCTGTAGGAGAAACGTCTGTGTCCTCCAGATTCCCACAGATCGATTTGAAAAGTTCAATTGAATGGTAGAGTTAGCAAGAAAAGCAGAAAGCGCCCGCCCGCCAGGTGCGATGATGTTCGGGAACCGCGCGCGGGAAAGATCTAGAACGCCCTCTGTCGCGCGGTTCTGGAACACCATTGTCGGGTGCCGGCCGGCCGGCTGTCTGGCTTTCGAATTCAATCAAGTTCAGGTGTTTACGTAGGTGTGACGTGCGTGACGTAGCATGCAATTTCAGATGTAAATTGGGCGCCCGTGTGTCGGCCGCAGGCATGAGTATAGTGTGTTCGCGTATTGGCCGGCGAAATTGATTAGATTAAAAGAAGAGACTGGTGAAATGGCGTGTTCGCGAGCAAGATTTGCTTCATTTGCGGCCAGGTTTGTCTCCTTGCTTCCCTTCGGTCGCTTTCCCCGGGGGCCTGTCTTCCCGTCCCGGGCCACGGGCGCTGCGATGGAGCCGGGGCGGGGGCGGTAGGGTTCAGTTCAATCGTTATCGCTTCTCGGCCTTTTGGCTAAGATCAAGTGTAGTATCTGTTCTTATCAGTTTAATCTCTGATACATTCCCCATAGGGGAATCTAGATTAAATTGATTTTGAAACCTGGTCATGGACTAGGGGCTTGCTCCGTCCTGACCGCGGATCGGCTCGGTATTGCAGTACCTCCGAGATTCGGTCCATCCCTACATAATCCAAAAGTAGTTTCACACACACACCACAACCCTCTAGAAACGAGCTGATGACCTTGCGTACGATATTCGGCTTTACTACATAAATTAACGTAAGTGAAAAAGGAATGAACATTGCAGGGACTACATTTTCTACATCTATATATAAATTACTATGTAACAGAAGCGTATGTCCGTCTTGTCTGCAGGTTTCGCCTTTTCTTTCCGTGAATTCATTCGCTCGAGCCTTCATTTCACTGACCGCGATGCTGTAGGAGAAACGTCTGTGTCCTCCAGATTCCCACAGATCGATTTGAAAAGTTCAATTGAATGGTAGAGTTAGCAAGAAAAGCAGAAAGCGCCCGCCCGCCAGGTGCGATGATGTTCGGGAACCGCGCGCGGGAAAGATCTAGAACGCCCTCTGTCGCGCGGTTCTGGAACACCATTGTCGGGTGCCGGCCGGCCGGCTGTCTGGCTTTCGAATTCAATCAAGTTCAGGTGTTTACGTAGGTGTGACGTGCGTGACGTAGCATGCAATTTCAGATGTAAATTGGGCGCCCGTGTGTCGGCCGCAGGCATGAGTATAGTGTGTTCGCGTATTGGCCGGCGAAATTGATTAGATTAAAAGAAGAGACTGGTGAAATGGCGTGTTCGCGAGCAAGATTTGCTTCATTTGCGGCCAGGTTTGTCTCCTTGCTTCCTTCGGTCGCTTTCCCCGGGGGCCTGTCTTCCCGTCCCGGGCCACGGGCGCTGCGATGGAGCCGGGGCGGGGGCGGTAGGGTTCAAGTTCAATCGTTATCGCTTCTCGGCCTTTTGGCTAAGATCAAGTGTAGTATCTGTTCTTATCAGTTTAATCTCTGATACATTCCCCATAGGGGAATCTAGATTAAATTGATTTTTGAAACCTGGTCATGGACTAGGGGCTTGCTCCGTCCTGACCGCGGATCGGCTCGGTATTGCAGTACCTCCGAGATTCGGTCCATCCCTACATAATCCAAAAGTAGTTTCACACACACACCACAAACCTCTAGAAACGAGCTGATGACCTTGCGTACGATATTCGGCTTTACTACATAATTAACGTAAGTGAAAAGGAATGAACATTGCAGGGACTACATTTCTACATCTATATATAAATTACTATGTAACAGAAGCGTATGTCCGTCTTGTCTGCAGGTTTCGCCTTTTTCTTTCCGTGAATTCATTCGCTCGAGCCTTCATTTCACTGACCGCGATGCTGTAGGAGAAACGTCTGTGTCCTCCAGATTCCCACAGATCGATTTGAAAAGTTCAATTGAATGGTAGAGTTAGCAAGAAAAGCAGAAAGCGCCCGCCCGCCAGGTGCGATGATGTTCGGGAACCGCGCGCGGGAAAGATCTAGAACGCCCTCTGTTCGCGCGGTTCTGGAACACCATTGTCGGGTGCCGGCCGGCCGGCTGTCTGGCTTTCGAATTCAATCAAGTTCAGGTGTTTACGTAGGTGTGACGTGCGTGACGTAGCATGCAATTTCAGATGTAAATTGGGCGCCCGTGTGTCGGCCGCAGGCATGAGTATAGTGTGTTCGCGTATTGGCCGGCGAAATTGATTAGATTAAAAGAAGAGACTGGTGAAATGGCGTGTTCGCGAGCAAGATTTGCTTCATTTTGCGGCCAGGTTTGTCTCCTTGCTTCCTTCGGTCGCTTTCCCCGGGGGCCTGTCTTCCCGTCCCGGGCCACGGGCGCTGCGATGGAGCCGGGGCGGGGGCGGTAGGGTTCAAGTTCAATCGTTATCGCTTCTCGGCCTTTTGGCTAAGATCAAGTGTAGTATCTGTTCTTATCAGTTTAATCTCTGATACATTCCCCATAGGGGAATCTAGATTAAATTGATTTTTGAAACCTGGTCATGGACTAGGGGCTTGCTCCGTCCTGACCCGCGGATCGGCTCGGTATTGCAGTACCTCCGAGATTCGGTCCATCCCTACATAATCCAAAAGTAGTTTCACACACACACCACAAACCTCTAGAAACGAGCTGATGACCTTGCGTACGATATTCGGCTTTACTACATAAATTAACGTAAGTGAAAAAGGAATGAACATTGCAGGGACTACATTTTCTACATCTATATATAAATTACTATGTAACAGAAGCGTATGTCCGTCTTGTCTGCAGGTTTCGCCTTTCTTTCCGTGAATTCATTCGCTCGAGCCTTCATTTCACTGACCGCGATGCTGTAGGAGAAACGTCTGTGTCCTCCAGATTCCCACAGATCGATTTGAAAAGTTCAATTGAATGGTAGAGTTAGCAAGAAAAGCAGAAAGCGCCCGCCCGCCAGGTGCGATGATGTTCGGGAACCGCGCGCGGAAAGATCTAGAACGCCCTCTGTCGCGCGGTTCTGGAACACCATTGTCGGGTGCCGGCCGGCCGGCTGTCTGGCTTTCGAATTCAATCAAGTTCAGGTGTTTACGTAGGTGTGACGTGCGTGACGTAGCAATGCAATTTCAGATGTAAATTGGGCGCCCGCCTGTGTCGGCCGCAGGCAATGAGTATAGTGTGTTCGCCGTATTGGCCGGCGAAATTGATTAGATTAAAAGAAGAGACTGGTGAAATGGCGTGTTCGCGAGCAAGATTTGCTTCATTTGCGGCAGGTTTGTCTCCTTGCTCCTTCGGTCGCTTCCCCGGGGGCCTGTCTTCCCGTCCCGGGCCACGGGCGCTGCGATGGAGCCGGGGCGGGGGCGGTAGGGTTCAAGTTCAATCGTTATCGCTTCTCGGCCTTTTGCTAAGATCAAGTGTAGTATCTGGTCTTATCAGTTTAATCTCTGATACATTCCCCATAGGGAATCTAGATTAAATTGATTTTGAAACCTGGTCATGGACTAGGGGCTTGCTCCGTCCTGACCGCGGATCGGCTCGGTATTGCAGTACCTCCGAGATTCGGTCCATCCCTACATAATCAAAAGTAGTTTCACACACACACCACAAACCTCCTAGAAACGAGCTGATGACCTTGCGTACGATATTCGGCTTTACTACATAAATTAACGTAAGTGAAAAAGGCATTATGAACATTGCAGGGACTACATTTTCTACATCTATATATAAATACTATGTAACAGAAGCGTATGTCCGTCTTGTCTGCAGGTTTCGCCTTTTCTTTCCGTGAATTCATTCGCTCGAGCCTTCATTCACTGACCGCGATGCATGTAGGAGAACGTCTGTGTCCTCCAGATTCCCACAGATCGATTTGAAAAGTTTAATTGAATGGTAGAGTTAGCAAGAAAAGCAGAAAGCGCCGCCCGCCAGGTGGTGCGATGATGTTCGGGAACCGCGCGCGGGAAAGATCTAGAACGCCCTCTGTCGCGCGGTTCTGGAACACCATTGTCGGGTGCCGGCCGGCCGGCTGTCTGGCTTTCGAATTCAATCAAGTTCAGGTGTTTACGTAGGTGTGACGTGCGTGACGTAGCATGCAATTTCAGATGTAAATTGGGCGCCCGTGTGTCGGCCGCAGGCATGAGTATAGTGTGTTCGCGTATTGGCCGGCGAAATTGATTAGATTAAAAGAAGAGACTGGTGAAATGGCGTGTTCGCGAGCAAGATTTGCTTCATTTGCGGCCAGGTTTGTCTCCTTGCTTCCTTCGGTCGCTTTCCCCGGGGGCCTGTCTTCCCGTCCCGGGCCACGGGCGCTGCGATGGAGCCGGGGCGGGGGCGGTAGGGTTCAAGTTCAATCGTTATCGCTTCTCGGCCTTTTGGCTAAGATCAAGTGTAGTATCTGTTCTTATCAGTTTAATCTCTGATACATTCCCCATAGGGGAATCTAGATTAAATTGATTTTTGAAACCTGGTCATGGACTAGGGGCTTGCTCCGTCCTGACCGCGGATCGGCTCGGTATTGCAGTACCTCCGAGATTCGGTCCATCCCTACATAATCCAAAAGTAGTTTCACACACACACCACAAACCTCTAGAAACGAGCTGATGACCTTGCGTACGATATTCGGCTTTACTACATAAATTAACGTAAGTGAAAAAGGAATGAACATTGCAGGGACTACATTTTCTACATCTATATATAAATTACTATGTAACAGAAGCGTATGTCCGTCTTGTCTGCAGGTTTCGCCTTTTCTTTCCGTGAATTCATTCGCTCGAGCCTTCATTTCACTGACCGCGATGCTGTAGGAGAAACGTCTGTGTCCTCCAGATTCCCACAGATCGATTTGAAAAGTTCAATTGAATGGTAGAGTTAGCAAGAAAAGCAGAAAGCGCCCGCCCGCCAGGTGCGATGATGTTCGGGAACCGCGCGCGGGAAAGATCTAGAACGCCCTCTGTCGCGCGGTTCTGGAACACCATTGTCGGGTGCCGGCCGGCCGGCTGTCTGGCTTTCGAATTCAATCAAGTTCAGGTGTTTACGTAGGTGTGACGTGCGTGACGTAGCATGCAATTTCAGATGTAAATTGGGCGCCCGTGTGTCGGCCGCAGGCATGAGTATAGTGTGTTCGCGTATTGGCCGGCGAAATTGATTAGATTAAAAGAAGAGACTGGTGAAATGGCGTGTTCGCGAGCAAGATTTGCTTCATTTGCGGCCAGGTTTGTCTCCTTGCTTCCTTCGGTCGCTTTCCCCGGGGGCCTGTCTTCCCGTCCCGGGCCACGGGCGCTGCGATGGAGCCGGGGCGGGGGCGGTAGGGTTCAAGTTCAATCGTTATCGCTTCTCGGCCTTTTGGCTAAGATCAAGTGTAGTATCTGTTCTTATCAGTTTAATCTCTGATACATTCCCCATAGGGGAATCTAGATTAAATTGATTTTTGAAACCTGGTCATGGACTAGGGGCTTGCTCCGTCCTGACCGCGGATCGGCTCGGTATTGCAGTACCTCCGAGATTCGGTCCATCCCTACATAATCCAAAAGTAGTTTCACACACACACCACAAACCTCTAGAAACGAGCTGATGACCTTGCGTACGATATTCGGCTTTACTACATAAATTAACGTAAGTGAAAAAGGAATGAACATTGCAGGGACTACATTTTCTACATCTATATATAAATTACTAATGTAACAGAAGCGTATGTCCGTCTTGTCTGCAGGTTTCGCCTTTTCTTTCCGTGAATTCATTCGCTCGAGCCTTCATTTCACTGACCGCGATGCTGTAGGAGAAAACGTCTGTGTCCTCCAGATTCCCACAGATCGATTGAAAAGTCACTTGAATGGTTAGAGTTAGCAAGAAAAGCAGAAGCAGAAAGCGCCCGCCCGCCAGGTGCGATGATGTTCGGGAACCGCGCGCGGGAAAGATCTAGAACGCCCTCTGTCGCGCGGTTCTGGAACACCATTGTCGGGTGCCGGCCGGCCGGCTGTCTGGCTTTCGAATTCAATCAAGTTCAGGTGTTTACGTAGGTGTGACGTGCGCTGACGTAGCATGCAATTTCAGATGTAAATTGGGCGCCCGTTGTGTCGGCCGCAGGCATGAGTATAGTGTGTTCGCGTATTGGCCGGCGAAATTGATTAGATTAAAGAAGAGACTGGTGAAATGGCGTGTCGCGAGCAAGATTTGCTTCATTTGCGGCCAGGTTTGTCTCCTTGCTTCCTTCGGTCGCTTTCCCCGGGGGCCTGTCTTCCCGTCCCGGGCCACGGGCGCTGCGATGGAGCCGGGGCGGGGGGCGGTAGGGTTCAAGTTCAATCGTTATCGCTTCTCGGCCTTTTGGCTAAGATCAAGTGTAGTATCTGTTCTTATCAGTTTAATCTCTGATACATTCCCCATAGGGGAATCTAGATTAAATTGATTTTTGAAACCTGGTCATGGACTAGGGGCTTGCTCCGTCCTGACCGCGGATCGGCTCGGTATTGCAGTACCTCCGAGATTCGGTCCATCCCTACATAATCCAAAAGTAGTTTCACACACACACCACAAACCTCTAGAAACGAGCTGATGACCTTGCGTACGATATTCGGCTTTACTACATAAATTAACGTAAGTGAAAAGGAATGAACATTGCAGGGACTACATTTTCTACATCTATATATAAATTACTATGTAACAGAAGCGTATGTCCGTCTTGTCTGCAGGTTTCGCCTTTCTTTCCGTGAATTCATTCGCTCGAGCCTTCATTTCACTGACCGCGATGCTGTAGGAGAAACGTCTGTGTCCTCCAGATTCCCACAGATCGATTTGAAAAGTTCAATTGAATGGTAGAGTTAGCAAGGAAAAGCAGAAAGCGCCCGCCCGCCAGGTGCGATGATGTTCGGGAACCGCGAGCGGGAAAGATCTAGAACGCCCTCTGTCGCGCGGTTCTGGAACACCATTGTCGGGTGCCGGCCGGCCGGCTGTCTGGCTTTCGAATTCAATCAAGTTCAGGTGTTTACGTAGGTGTGACGTGCGTGACGTTAGCATGCAATTTCAGATGTAAATTGGGCGCCCGTGTGTCGGCCGCAGGCATGAGTATAGTGTGTTCGCGTATTGGCCGGCGAAATTGATTAGATTAAAAGAAGAGACTGGTGAAATGGCGTGTTCGCGAGCAAGATTTGCTTCATTTTGCGGCCAGGTTTGTCTCCTGCTTCCTTCGGTCGCTTTCCCCGGGGCCTGTCTTCCCGTCCCGGGCCACGGGCGCTGCGATGGAAGCCGGGGCGGGGGCGGTTAGGGTTCAAAGTTCAATCGTTATCGCTTCTCGGCCCTTTTGGCTAAGATCAAGTGTAGTATCTGTTCTTATCAGTTTAATCTCTGATACATTCCCATAGGGGAATCTAGATTAAATTGATTTTTGAAACCTGGTCATGGACTAGGGGGCTTGCTCGTCCTGACCGCGGATCGGCTCGGTATTGCAGAGTACCTCCGAGATTCGGTCCAATCCCTACATAATCCAAAAGTAGTTTCACACACACACCACAAACCTCTAGAAACGAGCTGATGACCTTGCGTACGATATTCCGGCTTACTACATAAATTAACGTAAGTGAAAAGGAATGAACATTGCAGGGACTACATTTCTACATCTATATATAAATTACTATGTAACAGAAGCGTATGTCCGTCTTGTCTGCAGGTTTCGCCTTTTCTTTCCGTGAATTCATTCGCTCGAGCCTTCATTTCACTGACCGCGATGCTGTAGGAGAAACGTCTGTGTCCTCCAGATTCCCACAGATCGATTTGAAAAGTTCAATTGAATGGTAGAGTTAGCAAGAAAAGCAGAAAGCGCCCGCCCGCCAGGTGCGATGATGTTCGGGAACCGCGCGCGGGAAAGATCTAGAACGCCCTCTGTCGCGCGGTTCTGGAACACCATTGTCGGGTGCCGGCCGGCCGGCTGTCTGGCTTTCGAATTCAATCAAGTTCAGGTGTTTACGTAGGTGTGAAGTGCGTGACGTAGCATGCAATTTCAGATGTAAATTGGGCGCCCGTGTGTCGGCCGCAGGCATGAGTATAGTGTGTTCGCGTATTGGCCGGCGAAATTGATTAGATTAAAAGAGAGACTGGTGAAATGGCGTGTTCGCGAGCAAGATTTGCTTCATTTGCGGCCAGGTTTGTCTCCTTGCTTCCTTCGGTCGCTTTCCCCGGGGGCCTGTCTTCCCGTCCCGGGCCACGGGCGCTGCGATGGAGCCGGGGCGGGGGCGGGTAGGGTTCAAGTTCAATCGTTATCGCTTCTCGGCCTTTTGGCTAAGATCAAGTGTAGTATCTGTTCTTATCAGTTTAATCTCTGATACATTCCCCATAGGGGAATCTAGATTAAATTGATTTTTGAAACCTGGTCATGGACTAGGGCTTGCTCCGTCCTGACCGCGGATCGGCTCGGTATTGCAGTACCTCCGAGATTCGGTCCCATCCCTACATAATCCAAAAGTAGTTTCACACACACACACAAACCTCTAGAAACGAGCTGATGACCTTGCGTACGATATTCGGCTTTACTACATAATTAACGTAAGTGAAAAAGGAAATGAACATTGCAGGGACTACATTTTCTACATCTATATATAAATTACTATGTAACAGAAGCGTATGTCCGTCTTGTCTGGCAGGTTTCGCCTTTTCTTCCGTGAATTCATTCGCTCGAGCCTTCATTTCACTGACCGCGATGCTGTAGGAGAAACGTCTGTGTCCTCCAGATTCCACAGATCGATTTGAAAAGTTCAATTGAATGGTAGAGTTAGCAAGAAAAGCAGAAAGCGCCCGCCCGCCAGGTGCGATGATGTTCGGGAACCGCGCGCGGGAAAGATCTAGAACGCCCTCTGTCGCGCGGTTCTGGAACACCATTGTCGGGTGCCGGCCGGCCGGCTGTCTGGCTTTCGAATTCAATCAAGTTCAGGTGTTTACGTAGGTGTGACGTGCGTGACGTAGCATGCAATTTCAGATGTAAATTGGGCGCCCGTTGGTCGGCCGCAGGCATGAGTATAGTGTGTTCGCGTATTGGCCGGCGAAATTGATTAGATTAAAAGAAGAGACTGGTGAAATGGCGTGTTCGCGAGCAAGATTTGCTTCATTTGCGGCCAGGTTTGTCTCCTTGCTTCCTTCGGTCGCTTTCACCGGGGGCCTGTCTTCCCGTCCCGGGCCACGGGCGCTGCGATGGAGCCGGGGCGGGGGCGGGTAGGGTTCAAGTTCAATCGTTATCGCTTCTCGGCCTTTTGGCTAAGATCAAGTGTAGTATCTGTTCTTATCAGTTTAATCTCTGATACATTCCCCATAGGGGAATCTAGATTAAATTGATTTTTGAAACCTGGTCATGGACTAGGGGCTTGCTCCGTCCTGACCGCGGATCGGCTCGGTATTGCAGTACCTCCGAGATTCGGTCCATCCCTACATAATCCAAAAGTAGTTTCACACACACACCACAAACCTCTAGAAACGAGCTGATGACCTTGCGTACGATATTCGGCTTTACTACATAAATTAACGTAAGTGAAAAAGGAATGAACATTGCAGGGACTACATTTTCTACATCTATATATAAATTACTATGTAACAGAAGCGTATGTCCGTCTTGTCTGCAGGTTTCGCCTTTTCTTTCCGTGAATTCATTCGCTCGAGCCTTCATTTCACTGACCGCGATGCTGTAGGAGAAACGTCTGTGTCCTCCAGATTCCCACAGATCGATTTGAAAAGTTCAATTGAATGGTAGAGTTAGCAAGAAAAGCAGAAAGCGCCCGCCCGCCAGGTGCGATGATGTTCGGGAACCGCGCGCGGGAAAGATCTAGAACGCCCTCTGTCGCGCGGTTCTGGAAACACCATTGTCGGGTGCAGGCCGGCGGCTGTCTGGCTTTCGAATTCAATTCAAGTTCAGGTGTTTACGTAGGTGTGACGTGCGTGACGTAGCATGCAATTTCAGATGTAAATTGGGCGCCCGTGTGTCGGCCGCAGCATGAGTATAGTGTGTTCGCGTATTGGCCGGCGAATTGATTAGATTAAAAGAAGAGAACTGGTGAAATGGCGGTTTCGCGAGCAAGATTTGCTTCATTTGCGGCCAGGTTTGTCTCCTTGCTTCCTTCGGTTCGCTTTCCCCGGGGGCCTGTCTTCCCGTCCCGGGCCACGGGGCGCTGCGATGGAGCCGGGGCGGGGGCGGGTAGGGGTTCAAGTTTCAATCGTATCGCTTCTCGGCCTTTTGGCTAAGATCAAGTGTAGTATCTGTTCTTATCAGTTTAATCTCTGATACATTCCCCATAGGGGGAATCTAGATTTAAATTGATTTTTGAAACCTGGTCATGGACTAGGGGCTTGCTCCGTCCTGACCGCGGATCGGCTCGGTATTGCAGTACCTCCGAGATTCGGTCCATCCCTACATAATCCAAAAGTAGTTTCACAACACACACCACAAACCTCTAGAAACGAGGCTGATGACCTTGCGTACGATATTCGGCTTTACTACATAAATTAACGTAAGTGAAAAAGGAATGAACATTGCAGGGACTACATTTTTCTACATCTATATATAAATTACTATGTAACAGAAGCGTATGTCCGTCTTGTCTGCAGGTTTCGCCTTTTCTTTCCGTGAATTCATTCGCTCGAGCCTTCATTCACTGACCGCGATGCTGTAGGAGAAACGTCTGTGTCCTCCAGATTCCCACAGATCGATTTGAAAAGTTCAATTGAATGGTAGAGTTAGCAAGAAAAGCAGAAAAGCGCCCGCCCGCCAGTGCGATGATGTTTCGGAACCGCGCGCGGGAAAGATCTAGAACGCCCTCTGTCGCGCGTTCTGGAACACCATTGTCGGGTGCCGCCGGCCGGCTGTCTGGCTTTCGAATTCAATCAAGTTCAGGTGTTTACGTAGGTGTGACGTGCGTGACGTAGCATGCAATTTCAGATGTAAATTGGGCGCCCGTGTGTCGGCCGCAGGCATGAGTATAGGTGTTCGCGTATTGGCCGGCGAAAATTGATTAGATTAAAAGAAGAGACTGGTGAAATGGCGTGTTCGCGAGCAAGATTTGCTTCATTTGCGGCCAGGTTTGTCTCCTTGCTTCCTCGGTCGCTTTCCCCGGGGCCTGTCTTCCCGTCCCGGGCCACGGGCGCTGCGATGGAGCCGGGGCGGGGGCGGTAGGGTTCAAGTTCAATCGTTATCGCTTCTCGGCCTTTTGGCTAAGATCAAGTGTAGTATCTGTTCTATCAGTTTAATCTCTGATACATTCCCCATAGGGGAATCTAGATTAAATTGATTTTTGAAACCTGGTCATGGACTAGGGGCTTGCTCCCGTCCTGACCGCGGATCGGCTCGGTATTGCAGTACCTCCGAGATTCGGTCCATCCCTACATAATCCAAAAGTAGTTTCACACACACACCACAACCTCTAGAAACGAGCTGATGACCTTGCGTACGATATTCGGCTTTACTACATAAATTAACGTAAGTGAAAAAGGAATATGAACATTGCAGGGACTACATTTTCTACAATCTATATATAAATTACTATGTAACAGAAGCGTATGTCCGTCTTGTCTGCAGGTTTCGCCTTTTCTTTCCGTGAATTCATTCGCTCGAGCCTTCATTTCACTGACCGCGATGCTGTAGGAGAAACGTCTGGTCCTCCAGATTCCACAGATCGATTTGAAAAGTTCAATTGAATGGTAGAGTTAGCAAGAAAAGCAGAAAGCGCCCGCCCGCCAGGTGCGATGATGTTCGGGAACCGCGCGCGGGAAAGATCTAGAACGCCCTCTGTCGCGCGGTTCTGGAACACCATTGTCGGGTGCCGGCCGGCCGGCTGTCTGGCTTTCGAATTCAATCAAGTTCAGGTGTTTACGTAGGTGTGACGTGCGTGACGTAGCATGCAATTTCAGATGTAAATTGGGCGCCCGTGTGTCGGCCGCAGGCATGAGTATAGTGTGTTCGCGTATTGGCCGGCGAAATTGATTAGATTAAAAGAAGAGACTGGTGAAATGGCGTGTTCGCGAGCAAGATTTGCTTCATTTGCGGCCAGGTTTGTCTCCTTGCTTCCTTCGGTCGCTTTCCCCGGGGGCCTGTCTTCCCGTCCCGGGCCACGGGCGCTGCGATGGAGCCGGGGCGGGGGCGGTAGGGTTCAAGTTCAATCGTTATCGCTTCTCGGCCTTTTGGCTAAGATCAAGTGTAGTATCTGTTCTTATCAGTTTAATCTCTGATACATTCCCCATAGGGGAATCTAGATTAAATTGATTTTTGAAACCTGGTCATGGACTAGGGGCTTGCTCCGTCCTGACCGCGGATCGGCTCGGTATTGCAGTACCTCCGAGATTCGGTCCATCCCTACATAATCCAAAAGTAGTTTCACACACACACCACAAACCTCTAGAAACGAGCTGATGACCTTGCGTACGATATTCGGCTTTACTACATAAATTAAACGTAAGTGAAAAAGGAATGAACATTGCAGGGACTACATTTTCTACATCTATATATAAATTACTATGTACAGAAGCGTATGTCCGTCTTGTCCTGCAGGTTTCGCCTTTTCTTTCCGTGAATTCATTCGCTCGAGCCTTCATTTCACTGACCGCGATGCTGTAGGAAGAAACGTCTGTGTCTCCAGATTCCCACAGATCGATTTGAAAAGTTCAATTGAATGGTAGAGTTAGCAAGAAAAGCAGAACGCGCCCGCCCGCCAGGTGCGATGATGTTCGGGAACCGCGCGCGGGAAAGATCTAGAACGCCCTCTGTCGCGCGGTTCTGGAACACCATTGTCGGGTGCGCCGCGCCGGCTGTCTGGCTTTCGAATTCAATCAAGTTCAGGTGTTTACGTAGGTGTGAAGTGCGTGACGTAGCATGCAATTTCAGATGTAAATTGGGCGCCCGTGTGTCGGCCGCAGGCATGAGTATAGTGTGTTCGCGTATTGGCCGGCGAAATTGATTAGATTAAAGAAGAGACTGTTGAAATGGCGTGTTCGCGAGCAAGATTTGCTTCATTTGCGGCCAGGTTTGTCTCCTTGCTTCCTTCGGTCGCTTTCCCCGGGGGCCTGTCTTCCCGTCCCGGGCCACGGGCGCTGCGATGGAGCCGGGGCGGGGGCGGTAGGGTTTCAAGTTCAATCGTTATCGCTTCTCGGCCTTTTGGCTTAAGATCAAGTGTAGTATCTGTTCTTATCAGTTTAATCTCTGATACATTCCCCATAGGGGAATCTAGATTAAATTGATTTTTGAAACCTGGTCATGGACTAGGGGCTTGCTCCGTCCTGACCGCGGATCGGCTCGGTATTGCAGTACCTCCGAGATTCGGTCCATCCCTACATAATCCAAAAGTAGTTTCACACACACACCACAAACCTCTAGAAACGAGCTGATGACCTTGCGTACGATATTCGGCTTTACTACATAAATTAACGTAAGTGAAAAAGGAATGAACATTGCAGGGACTACATTTTCTACATCTATATATAAATTACTATGTAACAGAAGCGTATGTCCGTCTTGTCTGCAGGTTTCGCCTTTTCTTTCCGTGAATTCATTCGCTCGAGCCTTCATTTCACTGACCGCGATGCTGTAGGAGAAACGTCTGTGTCCTCCAGATTCCCACAGATCGATTTGAAAAAGTTCAATTGAATGGTAGAGTTAGCAAGAAAAGCAGAAAGCGCCCGCCCGCCAGGTGCGATGATGTTCGGGAACCGCGCGCGGGAAAGATCTAGAACGCCCTCTGTCGCGCGGTTCTGGAACACCATTGTCGGGTGCCGGCCGGCCGGCTGTCTGGCTTTCGAATTCAAATCAAGTTCAGGTGTTTACGTAGGTGTGACGTGCGTGACGTAGCATGCAATTCAGATGTAAATTGGGCGCCCGTGTGTCGGCCGCAGGCATGAGTATAGTGTGTTCGCGTATTGGCCGGCGAAATTGATTAGATTAAAAGAAGAGACTGGTGAAATGGCGTGTTCGCGAGCAAGATTTGCTTCATTTGCGGCCAGGTTTGTCTCCTTGCTTCCTTCGGTCGCTTTCCCCGGGGGCCTGTCCTTCCCGTCCCGGGCCACGGGCGCTGCGATGGAGCCGGGGCGGGGGCGGTAGGGTTCAAGTTCAATCGTTATCGCTTTCTCGGCCTTTTGGCTAAGATCAAGTGTAGTATCTGTTCTTATCAGTTTAATCTCTGATACATTCCCATAGGGGAATCTAGATTAAATTGATTTTTGAAACCTGGTCATGGACTAGGGGCTTGCTCCGTCCTGACCGCGGATCGGCTCGGTATTGCAGTACCTCCGAGATTCGGTCCATCCCTACATAATCCAAAAGTAGTTTCACACACACACCACAACCTCTAGAAACGAGCTGATGACCTTGCGTACGATATTCGGCTTTACTACATAATTAACGTAAGTGAAAAAGGAATGAACATTGCAGGGACTACATTTTCTACATCTATATATAAATTACTATGTAACAGAAGCGTATGTCCGTCTTGTCTGCAGGTTTCGCCTTTTCTTTCCGTGAATTCATTCGCTCGAGCCTTCATTTCACTGACCGCGATGCTGTAGGAGAAACGTCGGTGTCCTCCAGATTCCCACAGATCGATTTGAAAAGTTCAATTGAATGGTAGAGTTAGCAAGAAAAGCAGAAAGCGCCCGCCCGCCAGGTGCGATGATGTTCGGGAACCGCGCGCGGGAAAGATCTAGACGCCCTCTGTCGCGCGGTTCTGGAACACCATTGTCGGGTGCCGGCCGGCCGGCTGTCTGGCTTTCGAATTCAATCAAGTTCAGGTGTTTACGTAGGTGTGACGTGCGTGACGTAGCATGCAATTTCAGATGTAAATTGGGCGCCCGTGTGTCGGCCGCAGGCATGAGTATAGTGTGTTCGCGTATTGGCCGGCGAAATTGATTAGATTAAAAGAAGAGACTGGTGAAATGGCGTGTTCGCGAGCAAGATTTGCTTCATTTGCGGCCAGGTTTGTCTCCTTGCTTCCTTCGGTCGCTTTCCCCGGGGGCCTGTCTTCCCGTCCCGGGCCACGGGCGCTGCGATGGAGCCGGGGCGGGGGCGGTAGGGTTCAAGTTCAATCGTTATCGCTTCTCGGCCTTTTGGCTAAGATCAAGTGTAGTATCTGTTCTTATCAGTTTAATCTCTGATACATTCCCCATAGGGGAAATCTAGATTAAATTGATTTTGAAACCTGGTCATGGACTAGGGGCTTGCTCCGTCCTGACCGCGGATCGGCTCGGTATTGCAGTACCTCCGAGATTCGGTCCATCCCTACATAATCCAAAAGTAGTTTCACACACACACCACAAACCTCTAGAAACGAGCTGATGACCTTGCGTACGATATTCGGCTTTACTACATAAATTAACGTAAGTGAAAAAGGAATGAACATTGCAGGGACTACATTTTCTACATCTATATATAATTACTATGTAACAGAAGCGTATGTCCGTCTTGTCTGCAGGTTTCGCCTTTTCTTTCCGTGAATTCATTCGCTCGAGCCTTCATTTCACTGACCGCGATGCTGTAGGGAAACGTCTGTGTCCTCCAGATTCCCACAGATCGATTTGAAAAGTTCAATTGAATGGTAGAGTTAGCAAGAAAAGCAGAAAGCGCCCGCCCGCCAGGTGCGATGATGTTCGGGAACCGCGCGCGGGAAAGATCTAGAACGCCCTCTGTCGCGCGGTTCTGGAACACCATTGTCGGGTGCCGGCCGGCCGGCTGTCTGGCTTTCGAATTCAATCAAGTTCAGGTGTTTACGTAGGTGATGACGTGCGTGACGTAGCATGCAATTTCAGATGTAAATTGGGCGGCCCGTGTGTCGGCCGCAGGCATGAGTATAGTGTGTTCGCGTATTGGCCGGCGAAATTGATTAGATTAAAAGAAGAGACTGGTGAAATGGCGTGTTCGCGAGCAAGATTTGCTTCATTTGCGGCCAGGTTTGTCTCCTTGCTTCCTTCGGTCGCTTTCCCCGGGGGGCCTGTCTTCCCGTCCCGGGCCACGGGCGCTGCGATGGAGCCGGGGCGGGGGCGGTAGGGTTCAAGTTTCAATCGTTATCGCTTCTCGGCCCTTTTGGCTAAGATCAAGTGTAGTATCTGTTCTTATCAGTTTAATCTCTGATACATTCCCCATAGGGGAATCTAGATTAAATTGATTTTTGAAACCTGGTCATGGACTAGGGGCTTGCTCCGTCCTGACCGCGGATCGGCTCGGTATTGCAGTACCTCCGAGATTCGGTCCATCCCTACATAATCCAAAAGTAGTTTCCAACACACACACCACAAACCTCTAGAAACGAGCTGATGACCTTGCGTACGATATTCGGCTTTACTACATAAATTAACGTAAGTGAAAAAGGAATGAACATTGCAGGGACTACATTTTCTACATCTATATATAAATTACTATGTAACAGAAGCGTATGTCCGTCTTGTCTGCAGGTTTCGCCTTTTCTTTCCGTGAAATTCATTCGCTCGAGCCTTCATTTCACTGACCGCGATGCTGTAGGAGAAACGTCTGTGTCCTCCAGATTCCCACAGATCGATTTGAAAAGTTCAATTGAATGGTAGAGTTAGCAAGAAAAGCAGAAAGCGCCCGCCCGCCAGGTGCGATGATGTTACGGGAACCGCGCGCGGGAAAGATCTAGAACGCCCTCTGTCGCGCGGTTCTGGAACACCATTGTCGGGTGCCGGCCGGCCGGCTGTCTGGCTTTCGAATTCAATCAAGTTTCAGGTGTTTACGTAGGTGTGACGTGCGTGACGTAGCATGCAATTTCAGATGTAAATTGGGCGCCCGTGTGTCGGCCGCAGGCATGAGTATAGTGTGTTCGCGTATTGGCCGGCGAAATTGATTAGATTAAAAGAAGAGACTGGTGAAATGGCGTGTTCGCGAGCAAGATTTGCTTCATTTGCGGCCAGGTTTGTCTCCTTGCTTCCTTCGGTCGCTTCCCCGGGGGCCTGTCTTCCCGTCCGGGCCACGGGCGCTGCGATGGAGCCGGGGCGGGGGCGGTAGGGTTCAAGTTCAATCGTTATCGCTTCTCGGCCTTTTGGCTAAGATCAAGTGTAGTATCTGTTCTTATCAGTTTAATCTCTGATACATTCCCCATAGGGGAATCTAGATTAAATTGATTTTTGAAACCTGGTCATGGACTAGGGGCTTGCTCCGTCCTGACCGCGGATCGGCTCGTATTGCAGTACCTCCGAGATTCGGTCCATCCCTACATAATCCAAAAGTAGTTTCACACACACACCACAAACCTCTAGAAAACGAGCTGATGACCTTGCGTACGATATTCGGCTTTACTACATAAATTAACGTAAGTGAAAAAGGAATGAACATTGCAGGGACTACATTTTCTACATCTATATATAAATTACTATGTAACAGAAGCGTATGTCCGTCTTGTCTGCAGGTTTCGCCTTTTCTTTCCGTGAATTCATTCGCTCGAGCCTTCATTTCACTGACCGCGATGCTGTAGGAGAAACGTCTGTGTCCTCCAGATTCCCACAGATCGATTTGAAAAGTTCAATTGAATGGTAGAGTTAGCACGAAAAGCAGAAAGCGCCCGCCCGCCAGGTGCGATGATGTTCGGGAACCGCGCGCGGGAAAGATCTAGAACGCCCTCTGTCGCGCGGTTTGGAACACATTGTCGGGTGCCGGCCGGCCGGCTGTCTGGCTTTCGAATTCAATCAAGTTCAGGTGTTTACGTAGGTGTGACGTGCGTGACGTAGCATGCAATTTCAGATGTAAATTGGGCGCCCGTGTGTCGGCCGCAGGCATGAGTATAGTGTGTTCGCGTATTGGCCGGCGAAATTGATTAGATTAAAAGAAGAGACTGGTGAAATGGCGTGTTCGCGAGCAAGATTTGCTTCATTTGCGGCCAGGTTTGTCTCCTTGCTTCCTTCGGTCGCTTTCCCCGGGGGCCTGTCTTCCCGTCCCGGGCCACGGGCGCTGCGATGGAGCCGGGGCGGGGGCGGTAGGGTTCAAGTTCAATCGTTATCGCTTCTCGGCCTTTTGGCTAAGATCAAGTGTAGTATCTGTTCTTATCAGTTTAATCTCTGATACATTCCCCATAGGGGAATCTAGATTAAATTGATTTTTGAAACTGGTCATGGACTAGGGGCTTGCTCCGTCCTGACCGCGGATCGGCTCGGTATTGCAGTACCATGCCGAGATTCGGTCCATCCCACATAATCCAAAAGTAGTTTCACACACACACCACAAACCTCTAGAACGAGCTGATGACCTTGCGTACGATATTCGGCTTTACTACATAAATTACGTAAGTGAAAAAGGAATGAAACATTGCAGGGACTACATTTTCTACATCTATATATAAATTACTATGTAAACAGAAGCGTATGTCCGTCTTGTCTGCAGGTTTCGCCTTTTCTTCCGTGAATTCATATCGCTCGAGCCTTCATTTCACTGACCCGCGATGCTGTAGGAGAAACGTCTGTTGTCCTCCAGATTCCCACAGATCGATTTGAAAAGTTCAATTGAATGGTAGAGTTAGCAAGAAAAGCAGAAAGCGCCCGCCCGCCAGGTGCGATGATGTTCGGGAGGTAACCGCGCGCGGGAAAGATCTAGAACAGCCCTCTGTCGCGCGGTTCTGGAACACCATTGTCGGGTGCCGGCCGGCCGGCTGTCTGGCTTTCGAATTCAATCAAGTTCAGGTGTTTACGTATGTGTGACGTGCGTGACGTAGCATGCAATTTCAGATGTAAATTGGGCGCCCGTGTGTCGGCCGCAGGCATGAGTATAGTGTGTTCGCGTATTGGCCGGGCAAATTGATTAGATTAAAAGAAGAGACTGGGTGAAATGCGTGTTCGCGAGCAAGATTTGCTTCATTTGCGGCCAGGTTTGTCTCCTTGCTTCTTCGGTCGCTTTCCCCGGGGGCCTGTCTTCCCGTCCCGGGCCACGGGCGCTGCGATGGAGCCGGGGCGGGGGCGGTAGGGTTCAAGTTCAATCGTTATCGCTTCTCGGCCTTTTGGCTAAGATCAAGTGTAGTATCTGTTCTTATCAGTTTAATCTCTGATACATTCCCCATAGGGGAATCTAGATTAAATTGATTTTTGAAACCTGGTCATGGACTAGGGCTTGCTCCGTCCTGACCGCGGATCGGCTCGGTATTGCAGTACCCCTCCGAGATTCGGTCCATCCCTACATAATCCAAAAGTAGTTTCACACACACACCACAAAACCTCTAGAAACGAGCTGATGACCTTGCGTACGATATTCGGCTTTACTACATAAATTAACGTAAGTTGAAAAAGGAATGAACATTGCAGGGACTACATTTTCTACATCTATATATAAATTACTATGTAACAGAAGCGTATGTCCGTCTTGTCTGCAGGTTTCGCCTTTTCTTTTCCGTGAATTCATTCGCTCGAGCCTTCATTTCACTGACCGCGATGCTGTAGGAGAAACGTCTGTGTCCTCCAGATTCCCACAGATCGATTTGAAAAGTTCAATTGAATGGTAGAGTTAGCAAGAAAAGCAGAAAGCGCCCGCCGCCAGGTGCGATGATGTTCGGGAACCGCGCGCGGGAAAGATCTAGAACGCCCTCTGTCGCGCGGTTCTGGAACACCATTGTCGGGTGCCGGCCGGCCGGCTGTCTGGCTTTCGAATTCAATCAAGTTCAGGTTGTTTACGTAGGTGTGACGTGCGTGACGTAGCATGCAATTTCAGATGTAAATTGGGCGCCCGTGTGTCGGCCGCAGGCATGAGTATAGTGTGTTCGCGTATTGGCCGGCGAAATTGATTAGATTAAAAGAAGAGACTGGTGAAATGGCGTGTTCGCGAGCAAGATTTGCTTCATTTGCGGCCAGGTTTGTCTCCTTGCTTCCTTCGGTCGCTTTCCCCGGGGGCCTGTCTTCCCGTCCCGGGCCACGGGCGCTGCGATGGAGCCGGGGCGGGGGCGGTAGGGTTCAAGTTCAATCGTTATCGCTTCTCGGCCTTTTGGCTAAGATCAAGTGTAGTATCTGTTCTTATCAGTTTAATCTCTGATACATTCCCCATAGGGGAATCTAGATTAAATTGAATTTTTGAAACCTGGTCATGGACTAGGGGCTTGCTCCGTCCTGAGCCGCGGATCGGCTCGGTATTGCAGTACCCTCCGAGATTCGGTCCATCCCTACATAATCCAAAAGTAGTTTCACACACACACCACAACCTCTAGAAACGAGCTGATGACCTTGCGTACGATATTCGGCTTTACTACATAAATTAACGTAAGTGAAAAAAGGAATGAACATTGCAGGGACTACATTTTCTACATCTATATATAAATTACTATGTAACAGAAGCGTAGGTCCGTCTTGTCTGCAGGTTTCGCCTTTTCTTTCCGTGAATTCATTCGCTCGAGCCTTCATTTCACTGACCGCGATGCTGTAGGAGAAACGTCTGTGTCCTCCAGATTCCCACAGATCGATTTGAAAAGTTCAATTGAATGGTAGAGTTAGCAAGAAAAGCAGAAAGCGCCCGCCCGCCAGGTGCGATGATGTTCGGGGAACCGCGCGCGGGAAAGATCTAGAACGCCCTCTGTCGCGCGGTTCTGGAACACCATTGTCGGGTGCCGGCCGGCCGGGCTGTCTGGCTTTCGAATTCAATCAAGTTCAGGTGTTTACGTAGGTGTGACGTGCGTGACGTAGCATGCAATTTCAGATGTAAATTGGCGCCCGTGTGTCGGCCGCAGGCATGAGTATAGTGTGTTCGCGTATTGGCCGGCGAAATTGATTAGATTAAAAGAAGAGACTGGTGAAATGGCGTGTTCGCGAGCAAGATTTGCTTCATTTGCGGCCAGGTTTGTCTCCTTGCTTCCTTCGGTCGCTTTCCCCGGGGGCCTGTCTTCCCGTCCCGGGCCACGGGCGCTGCGATGGAGCCGGGGCGGGGGCGGTAGGGTTCAAGTTCAATCGTTATCGCTTCTCGGCCTTTTGGCTAAGATCAAGTTGTAGTATCTGTTCTTATCAGTTTAATCTCTGATACATTCCCCATAGGGGAATCTAGATTAAATTGATTTTTGAAACCTGGTCATGGACTAGGGGCTTGCTCCGTCCTGACCGCGGATCGGCTCGGTATTGCAGTACCTCCGAGATTCGGTCCATCCCTACATAATCCAAAAGTAGTTTCACACACACACCACAAACCTCTAGAAACGAGCTGATGACCTTGCGTACGATATTCGGCTTTACTACATAAATTAACGTAAGTGAAAAAGGAATGAACATTGCAGGGACTACATTTTCTACATCTATATATAAATTACTATGTAACAGAAGCGTATGTCCGTCTTGTCTGCAGGTTTCGCCTTTTCTTTCCGTGAATTCATTCGCTCGAGCCTTCATTTCACTGACCGCGATGCTGTAGGAGAAACGTCTGTGTCCTCCAGATTCCCACAGATCGATTTGAAAAGTTCAATTGAATGGTAGAGTTAGCAAGAAAAGCAGAAAGCGCCCGCCACCAGGTGCGATGATGTTCGGTTTGCGCGCGGAAAGATCTAGAACGCCCTCTGTCGCGCGGTTCTGGAACAATTGTCGGGTGCCGGCCGGCCGGCTGTCTGGCTTTCGAATTCAATCAAGTTCAGGTGTTTACGTAGGTGTGACGTGCGTGACGTAGCATGCAATTTCAGATGTAAATTGGGCGCCCGTGTGTCGGCCGCAGGCATGAGTATAGTGTGTTCGCGTATTGGCCGGAAATTGATTAGATTAAAAGAAGAGACTGGTGAAATGGCTTGTTCTCGAGCAAGATTTGCTTCATTTGAGGCCAGGTTTGTCTCCTTGCTTGCCTTCTTTGGGTTTGGCCCAGGGGGCCTACACTGAGCTTTGGCGTGAGCGGGCACGGGCGCTGCGTGGAGCCGGGGCGGGGTTACGGTAGGGTTCAAGTTCAATCGTGTATCGCTTCTCCGCCTTTTGGCTAAGATCAAGTGTGTCGCTATAGGGTCTGGGCTTGATTTTGGGAATTGGAACTTCTGGATCTTGATTTGAAGTGCGGTTGGCATTGATTTTTGGAATTTTCTGGCGGACAAAATTGTCGTCCATGTCCATCGGGACGCCCACCGCTGTGACGATCGTCAAACCCTTTCCAAACAACTCGCAGTCAACTGTGGCATCCTGTGCCAGTAGAGGAGCGAGCTTGTTCAGGGCAGCCTGTGAAGTAAACATTACTTCACAAACCCCCTTCCCCTTTCTCTGAATCCCTTCGACATCCCCTTTCTGGGCCCCATGCCTCTGGAGTAGTTCCAGGACATCCTTGAGCTGAATATCTTCCTTAGTAAGGAATCTCAGGCCCACGATTCTCTCCCGTGGTTGTTTAGACTGCACGGGCATTCTAGTGTTTGGATTACACGGGAACACGGAACGCCTAAAAAGGCCGCAGAAAGTGTCCTGGCCGGTCCGGCGAACCCCTTTCAGAGCCTCCGAACGGACCCGGCAACAGAGCTGGACACCAGGCTAAATATAGATCTTTGACCTAAATACCGGGCGGTACCACTTCCCCGGGTCTAGAGGGGGGAGGGTTAAAAACACTGAAGTGGGTGCCACAGTAAGTCAAAAATCACGTACAATACAGGGAAAAATTATCCCTACACTATCCCTAAATTTCTCCCGGTTTGAGACAACCGTTACAGAGGAATTGCAGGAAGAAAATCTACCCCTTGTTGTTTACCAGATCGTACGAGAGCGGACCGTACCACTCCTCCCGACGCTGAGGACGGGGGGTGTCCGTACAGAAAAGGCTCCCAAAACACGACAAAATAAAGCACAAAGGGGACAAAAAAATATACGACAATGGTCACAAAAACCTACTCTCTGTACCTACCAAAGGGGGGAAAGATCCCTCCAGGCACGACAGAGAAAACGGCCGACAAAGACCCAACGAGGCTTCGTATCCCCAGTCTACGGGGGAATGCGTGGCGTCACCCCGAGCCTTCCCACGTGGAGAGGTACGATCGCGGAAAAAACGCCGTAACTCCACAAGGAAAAGTCGTACGAGGACAAGAAACAGATCAGACTGATCCTGAGTCACTCAGCAAACCAACTATCGCCAAACCTGGCCTAGACTCTCATTTCTACCAACCGAAAATGGTTGAGAAAGGAGTCTCGACCCGCAGCGTGCTCAAGACACGTCTGGTCGGTACGAAGGCCGATAAGAACTACACTTGATCTTAGCCAAAAGGCCGAGAAGCGATAACGATTGAACTTGAACCCTACCGCCCCCGCCCCGGCTCCATCGCAGCGCCCGTGGCCCGGGACGGGAAGACAGGCCCCCGGGGAAAGCGACCGAAGGAAGCAAGGAGACAAACCTGGCCGCAAATGAAGCAAATCTTGCTCGCGAACACGCCATTTCACCAGTCTCTTCTTTTAATCTAATCAATTTCGCCGGCCAATACGCGAACACACTATACTCATGCCTGCGGCCGACACACGGGCGCCCAATTTACATCTGAAATTGCATGCTACGTCACGCACGTCACACCTACGTAAACACCTGAACTTGATTGAATTCGAAAGCCAGACAGCCGGCCGGCCGGTCGGCACCCGACAATGGTGTTCCAGAACCGCGCGACAGAGGGCGTTCTAGATCTTTCCCGCGCGCGGTTCCCGAACATCATCGCACCTGGCGGGCGGGCGCTTTCTGCTTTTCTTGCTAACTCTACCATTCAATTGAACTTTTCAAATCGATCTGTGGGAATCTGGAAGACACAGACGTTTCTCCTACAGCATCGCGGTCAGTGAAATGAAGGCTCGAGCGAATGAATTCACGGAAAGAAAAGGCGAAACCTGCAGACAAGACGGACATACGCTTCTGTTACATAGTAATTTATATATAGATGTAGAAAATGTAGTCCCTGCAATGTTCATTCCTTTTTCACTTACGTTAATTTATGTAGTAAAGCCGAATATCGTACGCAAGGTCATCAGCTCGTTTCTAGAGGTTTGTGGTGTGTGTGTGAAACTACTTTTGGATTATGTAGGGATGGACCGAATCTCGGAGGTACTGCAATACCGAGCCGATCCGCGGTCAGGACGGAGCAAGCCCCTAGTCCATGACCAGGTTTCAAAAATCAATTTAATCTAGATTCCCCTATGGGGAATGTATCAGAGATTAAACTGATAAGAACAGATACTACACTTGATCTTAGCCAAAAGGCCGAGAAGCGATAACGATTGAACTTGAACCCTACCGCCCCCGCCCCGGCTCCATCGCAGCGCCCGTGGCCCGGGACGGGAAGACAGGCCCCCGGGGAAAGCGACCGAAGGAAGCAAGGAGACAAACCTGGCCGCAAATGAAGCAAATCTTGCTCGCGAACACGCCATTTCACCAGTCTCTTCTTTTAATCTAATCAATTTCGCCGGCCAATACGCGAACACACTATACTCATGCCTGCGGCCGACACACGGGCGCCCAATTTACATCTGAAATTGCATGCTACGTCACGCACGTCACACCTACGTAAACACCTGAACTTGATTGAATTCGAAAGCCAGACAGCCGGCCGGCCGGCACCCGACAATGGTGTTCCAGAACCGCGCGACAGAGGGCGTTCTAGATCTTTCCCGCGCGCGGTTCCCGAACATCATCGCACCTGGCGGGCGGGCGCTTTCTGCTTTTCTTGCTAACTCTACCATTCAATTGAACTTTTCAAATCGATCTGTGGGAATCTGGAGGACACAGACGTTTCTCCTACAGCATCGCGGTCAGTGAAATGAAGGCTCGAGCGAATGAATTCACGGAAAGAAAAGGCGAAACCTGCAGACAAGACGGACATACGCTTCTGTTACATAGTAATTTATATATAGATGTAGAAAATGTAGTCCCTGCAATGTTCATTCCTTTTTCACTTACGTTAATTTATGTAGTAAAGCCGAATATCGTACGCAAGGTCATCAGCTCGTTTCTAGAGGTTTGTGGTGTGTGTGTGAAACTACTTTTGGATTATGTAGGGATGGACCGAATCTCGGAGGTACTGCAATACCGAGCCGATCCGCGGTCAGGACGGAGCAAGCCCCTAGTCCATGACCAGGTTTCAAAAATCAATTTAATCTAGATTCCCCTATGGGGAATGTATCAGAGATTAAACTGATAAGAACAGATACTACACTTGATCTTAGCCAAAAGGCCGAGAAGCGATAACGATTGAACTTGAACCCTACCGCCCCCGCCCCGGCTCCATCGCAGCGCCCGTGGCCCGGGACGGGAAGACAGGCCCCCGGGGAAAGCGACCGAAGGAAGCAAGGAGACAAACCTGGCCGCAAATGAAGCAAATCTTGCTCGCGAACACGCCATTTCACCAGTCTCTTCTTTTAATCTAATCAATTTCGCCGGCCAATACGCGAACACACTATACTCATGCCTGCGGCCGACACACGGGCGCCCAATTTACATCTGAAATTGCATGCTACGTCACGCACGTCACACCTACGTAAACACCTGAACTTGATTGAATTCGAAAGCCAGACAGCCGGCCGGCCGGCACCCGACAATGGTGTTCCAGAACCGCGCGACAGAGGGCGTTCTAGATCTTTCCCGCGCGCGGTTCCCGAACATCATCGCACCTGGCGGGCGGGCGCTTTCTGCTTTTCTTGCTAACTCTACCATTCAATTGAACTTTTCAAATCGATCTGTGGGAATCTGGAGGACACAGACGTTTCTCCTACAGCATCGCGGTCAGTGAAATGAAGGCTCGAGCGAATGAATTCACGGAAAGAAAAGGCGAAACCTGCAGACAAGACGGACATACGCTTCTGTTACATAGTAATTTATATATAGATGTAGAAAATGTAGTCCCTGCAATGTTCATTCCTTTTTCACTTACGTTAATTTATGTAGTAAAGCCGAATATCGTACGCAAGGTCATCAGCTCGTTTCTAGAGGTTTGTGGTGTGTGTGTGAAACTACTTTTGGATTATGTAGGGATGGACCGAATCTCGGAGGTACTGCAATACCGAGCCGATCCGCGGTCAGGACGGAGCAAGCCCCTAGTCCATGACCAGGTTTCAAAAATCAATTTAATCTAGATTCCCCTATGGGGAATGTATCAGAGATTAAACTGATAAGAACAGATACTACACTTGATCTTAGCCAAAAGGCCGAGAAGCGATAACGATTGAACTTGAACCCTACCGCCCCCGCCCCGGCTCCATCGCAGCGCCCGTGGCCCGGGACGGGAAGACAGGCCCCCGGGGAAAGCGACCGAAGGAAGCAAGGAGACAAACCTGGCCGCAAATGAAGCAAATCTTGCTCGCGAACACGCCATTTCACCAGTCTCTTCTTTTAATCTAATCAATTTCGCCGGCCAATACGCGAACACACTATACTCATGCCTGCGGCCGACACACGGGCGCCCAATTTACATCTGAAATTGCATGCTACGTCACGCACGTCACACCTACGTAAACACCTGAACTTGATTGAATTCGAAAGCCAGACAGCCGGCCGGCCGGCACCCGACAATGGTGTTCCAGAACCGCGCGACAGAGGGCGTTCTAGATCTTTCCCGCGCGCGGTTCCCGAACATCATCGCACCTGGCGGGCGGGCGCTTTCTGCTTTTCTTGCTAACTCTACCATTCAATTGAACTTTTCAAATCGATCTGTGGGAATCTGGAGGACACAGACGTTTCTCCTACAGCATCGCGGTCAGTGAAATGAAGGCTCGAGCGAATGAATTCACGGAAAGAAAAGGCGAAACCTGCAGACAAGACGGACATACGCTTCTGTTACATAGTAATTTATATATAGATGTAGAAAATGTAGTCCCTGCAATGTTCATTCCTTTTTCACTTACGTTAATTTATGTAGTAAAGCCGAATATCGTACGCAAGGTCATCAGCTCGTTTCTAGAGGTTTGTGGTGTGTGTGTGAAACTACTTTTGGATTATGTAGGGATGGACCGAATCTCGGAGGTACTGCAATACCGAGCCGATCCGCGGTCAGGACGGAGCAAGCCCCTAGTCCATGACCAGGTTTCAAAAATCAATTTAATCTAGATTCCCCTATGGGGAATGTATCAGAGATTAAACTGATAAGAACAGATACTACACTTGATCTTAGCCAAAAGGCCGAGAAGCGATAACGATTGAACTTGAACCCTACCGCCCCCGCCCCGGCTCCATCGCAGCGCCCGTGGCCCGGGACGGGAAGACAGGCCCCCGGGGAAAGCGACCGAAGGAAGCAAGGAGACAAACCTGGCCGCAAATGAAGCAAATCTTGCTCGCGAACACGCCATTTCACCAGTCTCTTCTTTTAATCTAATCAATTTCGCCGGCCAATACGCGAACACACTATACTCATGCCTGCGGCCGACACACGGGCGCCCAATTTACATCTGAAATTGCATGCTACGTCACGCACGTCACACCTACGTAAACACCTGAACTTGATTGAATTCGAAAGCCAGACAGCCGGCCGGCCGGCACCCGACAATGGTGTTCCAGAACCGCGCGACAGAGGGCGTTCTAGATCTTTCCCGCGCGCGGTTCCCGAACATCATCGCACCTGGCGGGCGGGCGCTTTCTGCTTTTCTTGCTAACTCTACCATTCAATTGAACTTTTCAAATCGATCTGTGGGAATCTGGAGGACACAGACGTTTCTCCTACAGCATCGCGGTCAGTGAAATGAAGGCTCGAGCGAATGAATTCACGGAAAGAAAAGGCGAAACCTGCAGACAAGACGGACATACGCTTCTGTTACATAGTAATTTATATATAGATGTAGAAAATGTAGTCCCTGCAATGTTCATTCCTTTTTCACTTACGTTAATTTATGTAGTAAAGCCGAATATCGTACGCAAGGTCATCAGCTCGTTTCTAGAGGTTTGTGGTGTGTGTGTGAAACTACTTTTGGATTATGTAGGGATGGACCGAATCTCGGAGGTACTGCAATACCGAGCCGATCCGCGGTCAGGACGGAGCAAGCCCCTAGTCCATGACCAGGTTTCAAAAATCAATTTAATCTAGATTCCCCTATGGGGAATGTATCAGAGATTAAACTGATAAGAACAGATACTACACTTGATCTTAGCCAAAAGGCCGAGAAGCGATAACGATTGAACTTGAACCCTACCGCCCCCGCCCCGGCTCCATCGCAGCGCCCGTGGCCCGGGACGGGAAGACAGGCCCCCGGGGAAAGCGACCGAAGGAAGCAAGGAGACAAACCTGGCCGCAAATGAAGCAAATCTTGCTCGCGAACACGCCATTTCACCAGTCTCTTCTTTTAATCTAATCAATTTCGCCGGCCAATACGCGAACACACTATACTCATGCCTGCGGCCGACACACGGGCGCCCAATTTACATCTGAAATTGCATGCTACGTCACGCACGTCACACCTACGTAAACACCTGAACTTGATTGAATTCGAAAGCCAGACAGCCGGCCGGCCGGCACCCGACAATGGTGTTCCAGAACCGCGCGACAGAGGGCGTTCTAGATCTTTCCCGCGCGCGGTTCCCGAACATCATCGCACCTGGCGGGCGGGCGCTTTCTGCTTTTCTTGCTAACTCTACCATTCAATTGAACTTTTCAAATCGATCTGTGGGAATCTGGAGGACACAGACGTTTCTCCTACAGCATCGCGGTCAGTGAAATGAAGGCTCGAGCGAATGAATTCACGGAAAGAAAAGGCGAAACCTGCAGACAAGACGGACATACGCTTCTGTTACATAGTAATTTATATATAGATGTAGAAAATGTAGTCCCTGCAATGTTCATTCCTTTTTCACTTACGTTAATTTATGTAGTAAAGCCGAATATCGTACGCAAGGTCATCAGCTCGTTTCTAGAGGTTTGTGGTGTGTGTGTGAAACTACTTTTGGATTATGTAGGGATGGACCGAATCTCGGAGGTACTGCAATACCGAGCCGATCCGCGGTCAGGACGGAGCAAGCCCCTAGTCCATGACCAGGTTTCAAAAATCAATTTAATCTAGATTCCCCTATGGGGAATGTATCAGAGATTAAACTGATAAGAACAGATACTACACTTGATCTTAGCCAAAAGGCCGAGAAGCGATAACGATTGAACTTGAACCCTACCGCCCCCGCCCCGGCTCCATCGCAGCGCCCGTGGCCCGGGACGGGAAGACAGGCCCCCGGGGAAAGCGACCGAAGGAAGCAAGGAGACAAACCTGGCCGCAAATGAAGCAAATCTTGCTCGCGAACACGCCATTTCACCAGTCTCTTCTTTTAATCTAATCAATTTCGCCGGCCAATACGCGAACACACTATACTCATGCCTGCGGCCGACACACGGGCGCCCAATTTACATCTGAAATTGCATGCTACGTCACGCACGTCACACCTACGTAAACACCTGAACTTGATTGAATTCGAAAGCCAGACAGCCGGCCGGCCGGCACCCGACAATGGTGTTCCAGAACCGCGCGACAGAGGGCGTTCTAGATCTTTCCCGCGCGCGGTTCCCGAACATCATCGCACCTGGCGGGCGGGCGCTTTCTGCTTTTCTTGCTAACTCTACCATTCAATTGAACTTTTCAAATCGATCTGTGGGAATCTGGAGGACACAGACGTTTCTCCTACAGCATCGCGGTCAGTGAAATGAAGGCTCGAGCGAATGAATTCACGGAAAGAAAAGGCGAAACCTGCAGACAAGACGGACATACGCTTCTGTTACATAGTAATTTATATATAGATGTAGAAAATGTAGTCCCTGCAATGTTCATTCCTTTTTCACTTACGTTAATTTATGTAGTAAAGCCGAATATCGTACGCAAGGTCATCAGCTCGTTTCTAGAGGTTTGTGGTGTGTGTGTGAAACTACTTTTGGATTATGTAGGGATGGACCGAATCTCGGAGGTACTGCAATACCGAGCCGATCCGCGGTCAGGACGGAGCAAGCCCCTAGTCCATGACCAGGTTTCAAAAATCAATTTAATCTAGATTCCCCTATGGGGAATGTATCAGAGATTAAACTGATAAGAACAGATACTACACTTGATCTTAGCCAAAAGGCCGAGAAGCGATAACGATTGAACTTGAACCCTACCGCCCCCGCCCCGGCTCCATCGCAGCGCCCGTGGCCCGGGACGGGAAGACAGGCCCCCGGGGAAAGCGACCGAAGGAAGCAAGGAGACAAACCTGGCCGCAAATGAAGCAAATCTTGCTCGCGAACACGCCATTTCACCAGTCTCTTCTTTTAATCTAATCAATTTCGCCGGCCAATACGCGAACACACTATACTCATGCCTGCGGCCGACACACGGGCGCCCAATTTACATCTGAAATTGCATGCTACGTCACGCACGTCACACCTACGTAAACACCTGAACTTGATTGAATTCGAAAGCCAGACAGCCGGCCGGCCGGCACCCGACAATGGTGTTCCAGAACCGCGCGACAGAGGGCGTTCTAGATCTTTCCCGCGCGCGGTTCCCGAACATCATCGCACCTGGCGGGCGGGCGCTTTCTGCTTTTCTTGCTAACTCTACCATTCAATTGAACTTTTCAAATCGATCTGTGGGAATCTGGAGGACACAGACGTTTCTCCTACAGCATCGCGGTCAGTGAAATGAAGGCTCGAGCGAATGAATTCACGGAAAGAAAAGGCGAAACCTGCAGACAAGACGGACATACGCTTCTGTTACATAGTAATTTATATATAGATGTAGAAAATGTAGTCCCTGCAATGTTCATTCCTTTTTCACTTACGTTAATTTATGTAGTAAAGCCGAATATCGTACGCAAGGTCATCAGCTCGTTTCTAGAGGTTTGTGGTGTGTGTGTGAAACTACTTTTGGATTATGTAGGGATGGACCGAATCTCGGAGGTACTGCAATACCGAGCCGATCCGCGGTCAGGACGGAGCAAGCCCCTAGTCCATGACCAGGTTTCAAAAATCAATTTAATCTAGATTCCCCTATGGGGAATGTATCAGAGATTAAACTGATAAGAACAGATACTCTTTTGAGAAAAGTATTTCTATACTGTTTACTTGAGCATATACTGTATTCTTATCAGTCCATAACCATTCAGGCTTTCATATCTTCTGACACTTCTAGATTAAATCAATTTCGGATCAACTCGGCACTGCAATACCTCACTCCCACCCACCACTCTCAGTCCATCCCTAACATAAGCACATTTTTTTGGGTTTTACATTTTATCATTTTTTTTGGATTTTCCAATTTTTGACCTAGCAAACACCCAGGCCTACAGATACAACTTAAAAACACAAAGTAACCTTCGCAATGTCCACGTTTGCCCAGGAAAAACCATCAGCCCACACAGTGAGGAAGCCTCCTGGACCAAGGCGAGCAAATTCAAAATTCAATCTGTCCCGCAGATGTGACTTGAAAAGGTTGACCAAGTCAGACCCCGAGTACCGCTTCTTTTCAAAGACACACTCACACCGAGTACACCAGAGGAAGGATCTCAAGAATGCTGACAAAGCCTGCAACACGCGAGTGACCCTGGCCGACAAGCCCCCAGGCAACAGTCCATACAAAGCGAAGGACTTAGTGGGGAAGAAGCCAGGGCAGATCTTCCTTGCCACCAAACTCGTCAGCCATAGCCACACATCAGAGATCCCAGCACACTCCCAAAACAGGTGAACCACACTCTCATCCTGTCGACACCCTCGTCTTGGACAAGATCTGTTAGTGACAAACCTCCTCCACGAGTACAGTTTCAGTCTGGTCTTCAAAGAGTTATGGGCAGTGTGCCAACTATTCATCTTTTCCCACTTGTTGAGGAGAGGGTTATGGATGGCTTTCCAAACCGTTGGCCAATCCACACTACTATCCGCCCTCACACACAACGGCACAATGTCCTCGGCCTCCAGTAAGACTGAATACAATGCCGACACAGAAGTGGACATCCAATCAATGTCCTTGTCCATCAAGGAGTTTAAAAGGCGCTTGATCTCAGTGTAATACGAGGGACAGTCAAGCGAGTGGGGAGCATTATTGCTCCAAGACTCGACATCTATACGCCTTAAATTCAGACCAATCCAGTAATGCGTAAACCTGGAGACTGGTAGCTCAGGCTTGACCAAAGCTTTCTTCACTGATTTCAGGAGAAGAGCCCTAGCCTTGAGGGGTACAGAGACCAGGCCCAACCCACCTTTCTCCTTCGGCAATAACAGTGTACGTCTTGCCACTACCTCCGTTTTACCATCCCACAAAAACTGATGGATCTCCTTCTCTATTTTGGCCTGTACCGACGGAGGCAGGGGATACACTGGGGCAATATACCACAGAGTAGCTGCCGCTATGTTGTTGACCACTAGGGCCTTACCAAACAGAGTTAGCTGACGTTCTTTCCACGGCTGCAACTTCGCCTTAAATTTGGCAAAACGTTGGAGCCATGCGTCCACTGCAAGGTGACTTCCACCAATTGGGGAACCCAAAATAATCAAACTATCAGAGGTCCACCTTTTGATGGGGTAGGGCTCGTCCCTTCTCCCCCTCCAACACCCCAACCACAGGGCCTCTGTCTTACCCATGTTCAACTTGGAGCCGGTACCAGCCTCGAAGCGTTTGATGGTTGCAAACGTTCGGTCTATGGAGTACTGGTCAGACAACACACAAGTGTTGTCATCCGCATATTGCACCATCTTTATCTCATGGACCACTCCCGGGACCTTGACTCCCCTGATGAGAGGATCCGACCGAATGGCCGCAGCCAACGGTTCAATACACAACACATACAACAAGGGAGACAGGGGGCAACCTTGCCTGACTCCTCTCTCCACAGCAATAGACTCGGTCAGATATCCATTTACCAGAACCCTGCTGGACACATGGGAGTACAAGGCCGCAATCATTCTTCTAAAGTTTGGCCCAAAACCCAGCTTATTCAGGACATTTGCCATAAAGACATGGTCTACCCTGTCAAAAGCCTTTTCCTGGTCGAGCGCAAGAAACACGCAAGATGAGTCCGTCCCATTGACGTACTCCACGATGTCTCTTAAAAGACAGACACTGTCGTCGATTGACCGGCCGGGAATACCACAAGACTGGTCCGTGTGAATCACCTCCCCGATTACCTTCTTTAGTCTGTTGGCCAGTGCCTTTGCAAAAATCTTATAATCCACATTAAGCAATGATATTGGGCGCTTATTTGCTGGATCCAAAGGGTCTCCCTTCTTATCTAGTAGGGAAATAACACCTTCTCTCTGGGACTCAGACAAACTTCCCTCTTCAAGGCCCTCATTGAGGACTGCAAGCAGGTCTGGACCTACAACCTCCCAAAACTGGACATAAAATTCTTTAGGCAGGCCATCACTTCCCGGAGATTTTCCATTCTCCATACCTTTAACTGCTGTCTCCAGCTCCGACAGGCTAAGTCGTTCATCTAAGGACTCAGAACAATCATCCGGCAGAGAAGCGGACAACTTTGATAGAAAGTGGTCCTGTTCATCCTGATCAATTTGTCCAGCCTTATACAAATCAGTGTAAAAAGCTTGGAAAACAGACAAAATCTGTGGAGTGGTGGACTTTACTTCGCCCCTTGAATCCCTGACCTCATGAATAATACGCTTTTGGCCTTTGCGTCTCTCTGCTTTGAAGAAGAACCTGGTTGGTTTCTCATCTTCTTCAAAGGCCCTCACTTTGGCCCTCAACTTCTGCCCAGCGAGTCTGTCTTGGACCATCTTGTTTAGATCTTCCCGCACCGACTCATACTCCGCAGTTGTTTCAGGAGCACGGTCACCAACATTGAGGCGGGACCTAAGCAAATCCAGCTTTCTCTCCAGATCTCTCTGGATCATGGTGGCCTCCTTTGCTGCCAGTTTAGAATACTTTGTTATTAAATTTCTGCTCAGATGTTTAATGTTATCCCACCATTCCCTCAAAGTCTGCCCATCTTCTTTCTGCTCCTGCCACGTGGGATATTTCTCCACCAACTCCAGCTTTAAACGAGGGTCGGACAAAATCTTAACGTTGCACTTCCACAGGCCACGTCCCCGATCAACAGAAGAGGCGTGACCTATGGACACAACAACACTATCATGGTCTGAAAATGGGCAGACCCTGATGTCGGAAGAAGTAGTAGTACCTTCGGGAACATAAACCCTGTCCAGTCTTGACCTAGTGGAGTTTGAACTAGATCTCCAGGTAAAGTCCTTCTGGGCAGGATGTTCCGCCCGCCAGGCATCGATGAGTTCTAAGTCCTCACACAAACTACGAAGTTGAACCACATCCTGGGTGTTGGCCCCAGGAATAAAGGACGACTCAGAAACCCTATCAAGACCTGGGTCCAGAACACAATTAAAATCGCCAGCAAGGACCAGAACTGCATTAGGGTATAAATATTGGTGCAAACCCTCAAAGAAAACTGCTCGCTCTGCAGGGGCTGAGGGTGCATAAACATTACAGATGTTATACTGTACGTCGTTAAACGACAGGAGAACAGAAACCACCCTTCCATCCGTGTCTGCCTTAGACGACACAAGTGTCGTCTTGGAAGATAGTAAAATTCCCACCCCTCTAGCAGAATTCGTGCCAAGAGACCAGATTGCCTTAAGTCCCCATTGGCGCGCCCATGCCCCTTTGTCTGCCACTGTAGATACATGGCACTCTTGCAGACATGCCACGTCTGTACCATTTACACGACAAAAATCAAAAACTAGTTCTCTCTTCCCCCTATCTTTCATTCCGTTCACATTCAACGATAGGATTTTTAGATCAATGTCCGTAGTCATGCTAGATTCATAAATTCTCTCTTCCTCTTATCAGTCACAAAAGTAGGAGAAGGGGGCTAGGTCTTTTGTGCCCTTCGCCTTCTGGTCTTGTGGATGGGGGCCTTTTCCTCCTCCTTGCGGTCGGGACTGTCCCCAGAGGAGGAGAACTGATCTATCTGGGAACCTACGCCGGCCTTTTTTGGCAAGTTGTCCTTTTCTTTCTTATTTTTCTTTTTCTTTTTCTGGGTCACCCACTCTCCTGACTCAGAATCAGAAGAGGCACGGAGATGTCGCTTGGGGAGAACACTCTCATTGTCGGACAGATCTATAACTAGTGGTTTTGTGGTGATAGACTCGTCGAGATTGAGGTCTAACGCCTCTGCCTCAGTCAGGTCCTGGGACTTAAGTTTATTATCCCCGTCCTCAGGCAGGGAGCCCAGGTCCCACTTGTCTACCTCTTTCCCTGACAGGGAGTACTCCGGTTCACTTACTTGGGCGTGGACCACAGCCTTCACCACAACCTTTTCTCCATTTGGAGTGGATTGGGGGGCCTTGAACAAGTCAGGAGTAGACTGAGAGAGATTGGGGTTGGCTTGTACTACAGCCCCCTCACCCTCACTCTCGTCATCCTCCGCGCTCTCCTCCCCCCCATCCTTCTCACACCCCTCACCCTTCTCTTCTTCCTCCCTCACCACAACCCTTTCCTCTTCCTCCTCCCCCTGTGACGCCTCCCCATCACTACTAACCAACTCTATTCTTGGCTTCAGTGCAAGCGGAAAGGTTGGGGCCGGGGGTTTAGCCCAGGTCGTCGACAGGGCCAACCTGTTGGCGAAACTCAGCTGGCAGCCCCGCCCAGTGTGGCCCTCTTCTCCACAAACATTACATTTAATACTGCTAGTGCAGTCCTTGGCTAGGTGACCTAGCACAAGGCACTTTGTGCACTTCAGTGCCTTACAGTCAGCCACAAAGTGGCCTTCACAGCCACATTTGTGGCACAATTTCGGCTGCCCTACATATCTAAACGATATGACTTCCTCGCCCAACCTTATTGAGTTGGGGATGTGAGCCCTCAACTTCATCCTGTATTGCCTGGTCCCTGTTTTCAGCTCTGGGAAGCCCTGGCTAGCGTATGTGACATACCTGCCATTCAGGACTTCCCCATAGGCTTTGAGTCTATATCTGACATAATTGTCATCGAGCTCCATCGGAATGCCCAACGCCGTCACTATAGTGGCTCCCGCCCCGTAAGTATTCACGTCAATGCTGTCGTCTACACTGAGAGCCAGACAGCTCTTGTGGAAAGCCGCCTGTGATTTGAACACTATTTCACATCGGCCTTTCCCTTTCTTCTGAATCCCTTCAAGGTCAGACGTTGGGATTCCATGCTTTTCGAGCAGTTTCACCACGTCCGACAGTTCTGCATCCGCAGACTGATCCAGAAACGTTACCCCCACACTCCTCCTTCGTGAGAACTTGGAGGAAACGGGAGGCATGCTTCCTTGTTCTCTGTATCTAGTAATACAGAAACTTGTAAGGGCGTAGTGAGGCCCCTACACAGTAACACAACTTTTAACAGTAGACTAACTACTACACAGTGTAGGAAGAAATCCTACAAATACACTAACCTATTTCTATCCTAGTGCTGCGGAGTTTGGGCCAGAATTTCTGGGAAAATTCTAGGCCTTTGTGTCGTAAACAACCTTTTCAAGAACCCCTTCAGAGCCTCGAGCACATGGCCCTGCTCCCACTACTTGTAAGGGCGTAGTGAAGCCCCTACACAGTAACACAACTTTTAACCGTATACTAACTACTACACAACTACTACACGGTGTAGGAAAAATCCTACAATACACTATCCTATTTCTATTCTAGTGCTGCGACGTTTGGGCCTGAATTTCTGGGAAAATTCTAGGCCTTTGTGTCGTAAACACCCTTTTCAAGAACCCCTTCAGAGCCTCGAGCACATGGTCCAGCTCGAAATTCCAGACCGAACCACTAACCCGGCACTGTAGGGGGGAGCGTGCGAAACACAGCAACAAAACGAACTACAGTATTTAAACTAACACACAGTGCAGGAATAAATTCCTACACCAACTCTACCCTATTTTTAACCCAGTCTTGCGACCGGCGAGCGAGATCTGAGGCCTGGAAGTGTTGGAAAATTCCAGGCGCTTCTTGGAAAACAACACACGAGACGGGCAAGTCCACCCCGGCTCGTCGAGAACGGACGGGGGTGTTCAAACTTTAAACACGTTCTAACTAAACAAAATCAAAATAGCACAAAACAAAACTACCACAGAATGAAGAGACCAACCTGTAGTCCTTCCCCACGAAAGGGGAAGGAGTTTCTCCCAGGAAGAGAGGAGAAAACGATTGACAAACCCCGATCGATACACGGTACCCCTCTCGGGCGCGGCACGAACGTACCCTGCCCCGAGCCGAGTACGTAGAGGGGGTACGGTGACAGAAAAATCCACGTAGCACCCTCAAAAATACACCTACAACGTCAAGACAAATACCAAAATGATCCTGGGAACTCCAGCAACAAAACTGTCCGCAATCCGGACCTTGATTCGAGCTCTAAACGGGCAAGAATGCGTTAGACCTCAATCTCGACGAGTCTATCACCACCAAACCACTAGTTATAGATCTGTCCGACAATGAGAGTGTTCCCCCCAAGCGACATCTTCGTGCCTCTTCTGATTCTGAGTCAGGAGAGTGGGTGACCCAGAAAAAGAAAAAGAAAAATAAGAAAGAAAAGGACAACTTGCCAAAAAAGGCTGGTGTAGGTTCTCAGATAGATCAGTTCTCCTCCTCTGGGGACAGTCCCGACCGCAAGGAGGAGGAAAAGGCCCCCATCCACAAGACCAGAAGGCGAAGGGCACAAAAGACCTAGCCCCCTTCTCCTACTTTTGTGACTGATAAGAGGAAGAGAGAATTTAAGAATCTAGCATGACTACGGACATTGATCTAAAAATCATATCGTTGAATGTGAACGGAATGAAAGATAGGGGGAAGAGAGAACTAGTTTTTGATTTTTGTCGTGTAAATGGTACAGACGTGGCATGTCTGCAAGAGTGCCATGTATCTACCGTGGCAGACAAAGGGGCATGGGCGCGCCAATGGGGACTTAAGGCAATCTGGTCTCTTGGCACGAATTCAGCTAGAGGGGTGGGGATTTTACTATCTTCCAAGACGACATTTGTGTCGTCTAAGGCTGACACGGATGGAAGGGTGGTTTCTGTTCTCCTGTCGTTTAACGACGTACAGTATAACATCTGTAATGTTTATGCACCCTCAGCCCCAGCAGAGCGAGCAGTTTTCTTTGAGGGTTTGCACCAATATTTATACCCTAATGCAGTCCTGGTCCTTGCTGGTGATTTTAATTGTGTTCTGGACCCAGGTCTTGATAGGGTTTCTGAGTCGTCCTTTATTCCTGGGGCCAACACCCAGGATGTGGTTCAACTTCGTAGTTTGTGTGAGGACTTAGAACTCATTGATGCCTGGCGGGCGGAACATCCTGCCCAGAAGGACTTCACCTGGAGATCTAGTTCAAACTCCACTAGGTCAAGATTGGACAGGGTTTATGTTCCCGAGGGTACTACTACTTCTTCCGACATCAGGGTCTGCCCTTTTTCCGACCATGATAGTGTTGTTGTGTCCATAGGTCACGCCTCTTCTGTTGATCGGGGACGTGGCCTGTGGAAGTGCAACGTTAAGATTTTGTCCGACCCTCGTTTAAAGCTGGAGTTGGTGGAGAAATATCCCACGTGGCAGGAGCAGAAAGAAGATGGGCAGACTTTGAGGGAATGGTGGGATAACATTAAACATCTGAGCAGAAATTTAATAACAAAGTATTCTAAACTGGCAGCAAAGGAGGCCACCATGATCCAGAGAGATCTGGAGAGAAAGCTGGATTTGCTTAGGTCCCGCCTCAATGTTGGTGACCGTGCTCCTGAAACAACTGCGGAGTATGAGTCGGTGCGGGAAGATCTAAACAACATGGTCCAAGACAGACTCGCTGGGCAGAAGTTGAGGGCCAAAGTGAGGGCCTTTGAAGAAGATGAGAAATCAACCAGGTTCTTCTTCAAAGCAGAGAGACGCAAAGGCCAAAAGCGTATTATTCATGAGGTCAGGGATTCAAGGGGCGAAGTAAAGTCCACCACTCCACAGATTTTGTCTGTTTTCCAAGCTTTTTACACTGATTTGTATAAGGCTGGACAAATTGATCAGGATGAACAGGACCACTTTCTATCAAAGTTGTCCGCTTCTCTGCCGGATGATTGTTCTGAGTCCTTAGATGAACGACTTAGCCTGTCGGAGCTGGAGACAGCAGTTAAAGGTATGGAGAATGGAAAATCTCCTGGAAGTGATGGCCTGCCTAAAGAATTTTATGTCCAGTTTTGGGAGGTTGTAGGTCCAGACCTGCTTGCAGTCCTCAATGAGGGCCTTGAAGAGGGAAGGTTGTCTGAGTCCCAGAGAGAAGGTGTTATTTCCCTACTAGATAAGAAGGGAGACCCTTTGGATCCAGCAAATAAGCGCCCAATATCTTTGCTTAATGTGGATTATAAAATTTTTTCAAAGGCATTGGCCAACAGACTAAAGAAGGTAATCGGGGAGGTGATTCACACGGACCAGTCCTGTGGTATTCCCGGCCGGTCAATCGACGACAGTGTCTGTCTTTTAAGAGACATTGTGGAGTACGTCAATGGGACGGACTCATCTTGCGTGCTTCTTGCGCTCGACCAGGAAAAGGCTTTTGACAGGGTAGACCATGTCTTTATGGCAAATGTCCTGAATAAGCTGGGTTTTGGGCCAAACTTTAGAAGAATGATTGCGGCCTTGTACTCCCATGTGTCCAGCAGGGTTCTGGTAAATGGATATCTGACCGAGCCTATTGCTGTGGAGAGAGGAGTCAGGCAAGGTTGCCCCCTGTCTCCCTTGTTGTATGTGTTGTGTATTGAACCGTTGGCTGCGGCCATTCGGTCGGATCCTCTCATCAGGGGAGTTAAGGTCCCGGGAGAGGTCCATGAGATAAAGATGGTGCAATATGCGGATGACAACACTTGTGTGTTGTCTGACCAGTACTCCATCGACCGAACGTTTGCAACCATCAAACGCTTCGAGGCTGGTACCGGCTCCAAGTTGAACATGGGTAAGACAGAGGCCCTGTGGTTGGGGTGTTGGAGGGGGAGAAGGGATGAGCCCTACCCCATCAAAAGGTGGACCTCTGATAGTTTGATTATTTTGGGTTCCCCAATTGGTGGAAGTCATCTTGCAGTGGACGCATGGCTCCAACGTTTTGTCAAATTTAAGGCGAAGTTGCAGCCGTGGAAAGAACGTCAGCTAACTCTGTTTGGTAAGGCCCTAGTGGTCAACAACATAGCGGCAGCTACTCTGTGGTATATTGCCCCAGTGTATCCCCTGCCTCCGTCGGTGCAGGCCAAAATAGAGAAGGAGATCCATCAGTTCTTGTGGGATGGTAAAACGGAGGTAGTGGCCAGACGTACACTGTTATTGCCGAAGGAGAAAGGGGGGTTGGGCCTGGTCTCTGTACCCCTCAAGGCTAGGGCTCTTCTCCTGAAATCAGTGAAGAAAGCTTTGGTCAAGCCCGAGCTACCAGTCTCCAGGTTTACGCATTACTGGATTGGTCTGAATTTAAGGCGTATAGATGTCGAGTCTTGGAGCAATAATGCTCCCCACTCGCTTGACTGTCCCTCGTATTACACTGAGATCAAGCGCCTTTTAAACTCCTTGATGGACAAGGACATTGATTGGATGTCCACTTCTGTGTCGGCATTGTATTCAGTCTTACTGGAGGCCGAGGACATTGTGCCGTTGTGTGTGAGGGCGGATAGTAGTGTGGATTGGCCAACGGTTTGGAAAGCCATCCATAACTCTCTCCTCAACAAGTGGGAAAAGATGAATAGTTGGCACACTGCCCATAACTCTTTGAAGACCAGACTGAAACTGTACTCGTGGAGGAGGTTTGTCACTAACAGATCTTGTCCAAGACGAGGGTGTCGACAGGATGAGAGTGTGGTTCACCTGTTTTGGGAGTGTGCTGGGATCTCTGATGTGTGGCTATGGCTGACGAGTTTGGTGGCAAGGAAGATCTGCCCTGGCTTCTTCCCCACTAAGTCCTTCGCTTTGTATGGACTGTTGCCTGGGGGCTTGTCGGCCAGGGTCACTCGCGTGTTGCAGGCTTTGTCAGCATTCTTGAGATCCTTCCTCTGGCGTACTCGGTGTGAGTGTGTCTTTGAAAAGAAGCGGTACTCGGGGTCTGACTTGGTCAACCTTTTCAAGTCACATCTGCGGGACAGATTGAATTTTGAATTTGCTCGCCTTGGTCCAGGAGGCTTCCTCACTGTGTGGGCTGATGGTTTTTCCTGGGCAAACGTGGACATTGCGAAGGTTACTTTGTGTTTTTAAGTTGTATCTGTAGGCCTGGGTGTTTGCTAGGTCAAAAATTGGAAAATCCAAAAAAATGATAAAATGTAAAACCCAAAAAATGTGCTTATGTTAGGGATGGACTGAGAGTGGTGGGTGGGAGTGAGGTATTGCAGTGCCGAGTTGATCCGAAATTGATTTAATCTAGAAGTGTCAGAAGATATGAAAGCCTGAATGGTTATGGACTGATAAGAATACAGTATATGCTCAAGTAAACAGTATAGAAATACTTTTCTCAAAAGAGTATCTGCGGGTCGAGACTCCTTTCTCAACCATTTTCGGTTGGTAGAAGTGAGAGTCTAGGCCAGGTTTGGCGATAGTTGGTTTGCTGAGTGACTCAGGATCAGTCTGATCTGTTTCTTGTCCTCGTACGACTTTTCCTTGTGGAGTTACGGCGTTTTTTCCGCGATCGTACCTCTCCACGTGGGAAGGCTCGGGGTGACGCCACGCATTCCCCCGTAGACTGGGGATACGAAGCCTCGTTGGGTCTTTGTCGGCCGTTTTCTCTGTCGTGCCGGGAGGGATCTTTCCCCCCTTTGGTAGGTACAGAGAGTAGGTTTTTGTGACCATTGTCGTATATTTTTTGTCCCCTTTGTGCTTTATTTTGTCGTGTTTTGGGAGCCTTTTCTGTACTGACACCCCCCGTCCTCAGCGTCGGGAGGAGTGGTACGGTCCGCTCTCGTACGATCTGGTAAACAACAAAGGGTAGATTTTCTTCCTGCAATTCCTCCGTAACGGTTGTCTCAAACCGGGAGAAAGTTAGAGATAGTGTAGGGATAATTTTTCCCTGTATTGTACGTGATTTTTGACTTACTGTGGCACCCACTTCAGTGTTTTTAACCCTCCCCCCTCTAGACCCGGGGAAGTGGTACCGCCCGGTATTTAGGTCAAAGATCTATATTTAGCCGTGCCTGTTACTACCCCTGCATTCCGGGGCTGTGAAGGGGGTTTACCGGACCGGTCAAACCACTTTCTGTGGCCCTTTTAGGGGTACAGTGAACCACGTTTGAAGTTTTCCTTGCTGATTTCTGGACCCAAAATGCCTGTACACTCCAAACAGACACGGGATAGGATAGTGGGCTTAAGGTTCCTTAGTAAGGAAGACATCCATTTCAAAGATGTCCTGGAACTGCTCCAGAAGCACGGAGCTCAGAAGGGAGAGGTGGAAGGTATCCAACGAAAGGGAAAGGGGGTCTGCGAGATCATGTTCAAGTCGCAGACCGCCCTGAACAAAATAGCTCCGCGGTTGGCGGAGGACCCTTCGGTGGATTGTGAGATGTTTGGGAAAGGGCTGACCATAGTCACGGCATTCGGTGTTTCCATGGACATGGATGACAACATCGTACGCCACCGACTACAGGCATATGGTCAGGTAGAGTCCTCTCGTTTCCTGACCTATGCGAATCTGGGTTTCCCAGAGATAATATCCGGTACAAGACAGTATCGTATCAAGCTGAAAGAACACATTCCCGGCTCCTTCCGCATAGGGAATGAGCTGGTATCGATACGGTACTCGGGACAGCCTAAACTGTGCCATAGATGCGGCAGTGACCAGCATTTCATAGCTGAGTGCACTGCGGTCAAATGTGGCAAGTGTGCAGAGATAGGCCACAAGACGGACACGTGTCCAAACGACATTAGGTGTAGTGTTTGTGCGGAGTCAGGCCACGCTGCGAGGTCGTGTCCGCTCAGCTTTGCAAACAAGCTGAGCATAGGCACGTCCTGGGCCAAACCCGCTGCCCCAAAAACTGGGAACACGGCCAAGGCATCGGCTCAATCAGACAAAGCTCAGACAGAGAAAGGGGCCCCTTCTACAAAGGCTTCCCCCTTGTCTGAGAAAGAAGACACAAACAGTCAGGGAGTGAAGGCCAGCCTGAAAGAGGCAAAGGCAGCCGGGTCAGAAACCGGGGTGGTGAGTGAGAGTGAAAGTGAGAGTGAAGATGATGGTAGCATCATGGAGGAGGATCTGGTCTCAGAGGACGAGGGAACCCCTCCCGAGAAACTGTTGGTGGCCCTTGCCAGGGGGGAGCCGGTCGCGGTAGCCCCGATTAAGTCCTCTGGGACGGGCAAGGGGTCCGGACCGGCTGACCAGAGTAGTGGTGTAAAAGTGGCCGACAGCCAGGAAGACATGTTCGAGGGTGTCCCTGAGGAACCCTCGAACACGAACAGTCTGATTCTGGCAGGCTTGCCGGAAGACGGGGCAAATAAATTCCCTGATTCCGGCAAGACCACCGAGCCTGGGTCATCCCTAGGGTTAAAACTGCCCCTGTCGGAGGAGCTCGTCATTGAAGAGTTTACCTCGTCAGGGGAGGAAGAGTTCGCCGGGAAAAGGAAGAAGGGCAAAGGGGGGAAAAAGAAAAAAAAGCATCGCCCCTGAACCCGCTCTTGATCGGATCACAACCCTTACAGACTTAGCATGGCTACGGACTTGAGAGTATTGACCCTTATCGTTAATGGTTTTAAAGATAGGTTAAAGCGGTCGCAAGCATTTGATTTTTGTCGAGCCAAGTCGGTGGACGTGGCATGCATGCAGGAGTGCCACGTCTCCTCCTTGGCCGACAAGAAGTTCTGGACAAAACAGTGGGGGGTGTAGGTGTCTGGTCATTGGGCACCAACTCAGCAAAAGGAGTGGGGACCCTCCTGTCTCCCAGGTGGTCTCTTCGCGATTCCAAAGTGGATACGGAGGGCAGAGTGGTTTCGGTGTTAATTTCCGATGGAGAGTCCACCTTAAATGTGGTCAATGTGTATGCTCCAGGCACACCTGGTGAAAGAAAGGCATTCTTTGCCTCATTACACCAGTACATGTTTCCAAACGCAGCGCTAGTAGTTGTGGGAGATTTCAACTGCGTCTTAGATCCGGGCAAAGACAGAACGTCCTCCTCTGTTTTCGTGCCTGGCTGTGGCACCCAGGACGTAAAGGAACTCAGGGCTCTAGTTTCAGATCTCGAGTTGTCGGATGCGTGGAGGGAGGAACATCCCTCAGAGTTAGAATACACGTGGAGATCCCCCTCCAACGCCTCCAGATCAAGACTCGATAGGATCTACATCCCAGTCGGTCTAGAATCCGTGTCCGCTATTGTACCTTGTACGTTCTCGGACCACGATACCGTGGTTACGTCGCTAAAACCGACAAACGGGGTGAAGAGGGGGAGAGGTGTCTGGAAATGCAACACCTCTGTGGTGACAGACCCAGTGCTCATCCAGGACTTTACTGATCAGTACACGACATGGCGAGAGTCGAGAGCTGAATATCAGTCCCTGCGTGAATGGTGGGATGATGTGAAGTCCAAGGCGAAAGAGCTCATTATCCAGTACTCCAAGAGGAAAGCCCACCTCTTGGCCTCGATTGACAAAGACAGGGCAAGGAAGGTAGACCAGCTTAGGTCCAGGCTGAACGCTGGAGACACCTCTCCCCAGACCCGGAGAGAATACAATGAAGCCAGGGAGGAAGTGAACAAGGCCATCCAGGACAAACTGGCTGGTCAACGCCTGCGAAGCAAGATAAAGCGCTTTGAAGAGGACGAGAAGCCTACTCGTTCCTTCTTCAAGGCGGAGAGAACAAGGGGGGCAAAGAAAATCATCCCCAGTGTCAGAAGTTCTGACGGAACAGTGGTGTCCAGCCCTGAAGAAATACTGGATGTGTTCCATGAATTCTATGAGGAGCTGTACACCGCAGACCAGTTGAACCAGGCAGACAAAGAGTCTTTTCTAAATAGCTTGGACTCGACTCTCCCAGTCGATAGCGCGTCTGGGTTGGAATTGCCCCTCTCCCTCATAGAGCTGGAGGAGGCAATGAAGGGAATGGAGAACAATAAATCCCCTGGTTCAGACGGCCTCCCGAAAGAGTGGTATCTACAGTTTTGGACCTCTGATTGGCCAAGACTTGTTAGAAGTCTTGAATGAGGGCTTTAGGGCTGGTCAGTTGTCCCCGCAACAGCGGGAGGGAGTTATAACTCTACTAGAGAAAAAGGGCGACCCTCTAAGCCCTGCGAATCGCCGTCCGATATCCCTTCTGAACGTGGATTACAAAATTCTGTCAAAGGCGTTGGCCAATCGTCTGAAACGGGTTGCCCAGGAGGTGGTTCATCCCAACCAGTCCTGCGGCATCCCGGGTAGGTCCATCGAGGACAGTGTCACGCTCCTGAGGGACGTGGCAGAATATGTCAACAGCAAAAATCTTCCATGCGTTTTCCTGGCCTTGGACCAGGAAAAAGCATTTGATAGGGTGGACCATCAGTACATGGTGGAGGTATTGGACAGACTGGGTTTTGGTCCCAATTTCCAGAGATGGATACGGGCCTTATACACCAACGTCACCAGCAAAGTGTTGGTAAACGGGTTCCTTTCGGACCCGGTCAATATTGGTAGAGGCGTTAGACAGGGGTGCCCACTCTCCCCCTTGCTTTACGTCCTTTGCCTGGAACCGCTGGCTGCAACAATTCGAGCAGACCAGGATATAAAAGGCGTACAGATCCCTGGTGGCAACGGAGCCGAAGTAAATTGGTGCAGTACGCTGACGATAACACTTGCGTGTTGACAGACCAGTATTCTATTGATCGCACCTTCGACACTCTAAGAAGGTTCGAAGTCCTGGCACTGGCTCTAAACTAAATATGGGCAAGACGGAGGCCCTTTGGCTGGGCTGCTGGAAAGGAAGAAGGGATGAACCCTACCCCATAAAGAGGTGGACGTCTTCCTTCCTAGTGATCCTTGGTACCCAGGTCGGCAATATCCCTCTGGCGGAGGAGGCCTGGTTGAAAAGGTTCGCAAAATTCAAGGAGAAGCTAACGAAGTGGGAGGGCAGGAAAATAACACTGTTTGGCAAGGCAGTTGTGGTAAATTTCCTTGCCGCAGCTACGCTGTGGTACGCAGCGCCCTGTGTACCCTCTCCCTCGATCTGTACATCAGAAGATTGAGAGGGAGATGTTTAAGTTCGTATGGGACGCTAAGACGGAACTAGTCAACAGGAAAACAATGTATCTCCCCAAGGAGAAGGGTGGAGTTGGCCTGGTGGACGTACGTCTCAAGGCTAACGCAATCTTGTTGAAATGTGTTCGCAAGGCATTGTTGTGCCCGCAGAACCCGGCCATGAGGTTCGTCCACTATTGGGTGGGTACCGGTCTGCGGCAGATCGATCCAGACTCTTGGTCGAACTCGGCACCACACTCCTATGACAGACCTGCGCACTATAATGTGATCAGAGAGCTGATTACCAGCATATCTGAGAACTCCCCGTCCTTTGACTGGAAATCTGGCACTGTCTCTGTCCTCTACAACACATTACTAGAGGCGGAGGGCACTGTGCCGAGGTGCGTCCAACGTTTACCTCATGTTGACTGGGCTGTGGTGTGGCGAGTTGTTCACAACCCTCTGAACGCCATATGGGACAAGATTGTGTCTTGGAAGGCACTTCACGACGCACTTAAGACCAGGCAGAAGCTGCACTCCTGGAGACGCTTAGTAGCTAGTAGTACTTGTCCCTAGGCGTGGGTGCTCACAGGCGGAGAGTGTGGAACATCTCTTCCTGGACTGTGCTGTAGTACAGGAGATGTGGGCCTGGGTGGAACACCTCATTGACAAGAGGATTCTCTCAGGTTTCCGTCTCACTGCCGCGTTTGCTGATGAGAGGGGAAGTTCCCCCAAACACCCCCAAGAAGACGCGCATAGTCTTAGAGGCTCTGTCTGTGATCTCTAGAGGCCTTCGTCTGGCGCTCCAGGTGTTTGGTCGTTTTTGAGAAGGCCAACCATTCTGGTAACGATTTGATCGAAGGTTGAGAAATACTATCTCGGAGAGACTCAAGTTCGAGTTTACTCGTCTTGGGCCTGCTGGTCCTCTTCTCCACTTGGGGTGAGGGCCATTCATGGATCGATGTGGATGCCACACATTGCTTCCATTCGGTTGTAAAGCCTGAAAAACCAAAAAAATGATAAAACCAGAAAATCCAAAAAAATGTAGTGTAGGTTTTTGATCTAGATTGTCCTGTGGGGAATGTGTCAGAGATAGGTAAAGCCAATGTGTGAGCGTATGCCCTCATTGTGCAGAATTGTTATTGAACTAGTATGATACTTGCGTATACTAAATACTTAAAAAGAGTATAGCAAAGCTGGACAGGTGGAGAAACCGGAAACTGTCATTGATTGGAAAAGTCTTGATAGTGAACTCCTTAGCTGCAGCCACCCTCTGGTATACTGCACCGATATTCCCTCTTCCAGGGCATATTGCCAACTCGATAGAGAAGGAAATGTTCCGGTTTATCTGGGACGGGAAGACGGAGCTCGTCGCCAGGCGCACTTTGTACTTGCCAAAGGAGAAGGGCGGCTTGGGTCTGGTCTGCGTGCCGATCAAGGCTAGGGCCCTCCTCCTTAAGGCAGTGAGGAAAGCGCTGACTGAGCCTGAAACCCCGACAGCCAAGTTTACACTCTACTGGCTGGGGCTCAGCCTTCGAAGAATTGACCCCGAGTCGTGGAGCAACAATGCCCCACACTCAGTTGACCCGCCTCCACATTACGAGAAGCTAGACCAGATCTTAAGAACCTTGGAACGTGAGGGCCTTGATGTCGATTGGAAGTCCGCCTCCGTCGCGTCATTGTACTCTACCCTCCTTGACAGTGAGAACATTGTACCTAGATGTGTCAAGGAAAACACTCGATTGGACTGGCCCTCCATTTGGAAAGCCATCCTTAACCCACTCCTTACCAACTGGGAGAGGATGATTTGTTGGAATGTGGCACACCACGGCTTGGTCACCAATCAAAAGCTACACTCTTGGAGGGGACACTCAAAGACTGACAAATGTCCCAGGCGCCGTTGCAACGAGGTGGAAACTGTTTCCCACGTCTTTTCGGACTGCCAATATGTCTCGGAGGCGTGGACTTGGCTCGAGGGGTTGATTGCTAGGAAAATCTGCCCGGGTTTCATTTTATCTGAAACTTTCATTTTGTGGGGCTCGGCCCCCCGTGGGTCTTCGGACAGGATGAGAAGAGTTTTAGAGGCCCTGTCAGCCATTGCTAAGTCCCTGATATGGCGTTCGCGAGGAGATGCGAAGCATAACTCCAAGCATCACTCAGCGCACGAGCTGACAATTTGCCTGCAAGAACAACTCATGGAAAGGCTCCGTTTTGAGTTCGTTCGCCTTGGCCCCGCAGGTTTCTACACCACCTGGGCGGAGGGGTTCCGATGGGCCGATGTAGATGTGGCGCATTTATCACTAAAGTTCTAGTTTTCTATCTTATGTAGTCTAGGGCTGGTTAGTCTGCTGGCCCCGTAGTTGAGGTTCGGTCCCCCTTGCTGCTGCATGGGGTTTGCTCTTAGTCGTGACTGAATCAGAAACCAGAAAATCCAAAAAATTATAAAACCAGAAAATCCAAAAAAAATGTAGTGTAGGTTTTTGATCTAGATTGTCCTGTGGGGAATGTGTCAGAGATAGGTAAAGCCAATGTGTGAGCGTATGCCCTCATTGTGCAGAATTGTTATTGAACTAGTATGATACTTGCGTATACTAAATACTTAAAAAGAGTATCTGTGCCTGTACACTCCAAACAGACACGGGATAGGATAGTGGGCTTAAGGTTCCTTAGTAAGGATGACATCCATTTCAAAGATGTCCTGGAACTGCTCCAGAAGCACGGAGCTCAGAAGGGAGAGGTGGAAGGTATCCAACGAAAGGGAAAGGGGGTCTGCGAGATTATGTTCAAGTCGCAGACCGCCCTGAACAAAATAGCTCCGCGGTTGGCGGAGGACCCTTCGGTGGATTGTGAGATGTTTGGGAAAGGGCTGACCATAGTCACGGCATTCGGCGTCTCCATGGACATGGATGACAACATCGTACGCCACCGCCTACAGGCGTATGGTCAGGTAGAGTCCTCTCGTTTCCTGACCTATGCGAATCTGGGTTTCCCAGAGATAATATCCGGTACAAGACAGTATCGCATCAAGCTTAAAGAACACATCCCCGGCTCCTTCCGCATAGGGAATGAGCTGGTATCGATACGGTACTCGGGGCAGCCTAAACTGTGCCACAAGTGCGGCAGTGACCAGCATTTCATAGCTGAGTGCACTGCGGTCAAATGTGGCAAGTGCGCAGAGATAGGTCACAAGACGGACACTTGTCCAAACGACATCAGGTGTAGCGTTTGTGCGGAGTCAGGCCACGCTGCAAGGGCGTGTCCGCTCAGCTTTGCAAACAAGCTGAGCATAGGCACGTCCTGGGCCAAACCCGCTGCCCCAACAACTGGGAAGGGGATACCTGTAGGAAAGGCGAGTACCTCCAGTACCCCTGAAACAAAGGATACAACTAAGGTATCCGCCGAGAATGGTGATGAGGGAGATTTGAGCGAAGAGTCCGAAGGGTCCTCTTCCGACGAGGACGTGGCTCCCGAGGAGAGCATACCCCCTCCGAGGAAGCTGCTAGAGCACCTCGCTGCGGGAGAACTTGACAAGGTGGCGGTGGCCACAGCTGAACAGCCCAAGAAGTCTGGGTCTGTTCAGGGGGCCACAGTCAAACAGCCTAAGTCTGGGTCTGCACAGGCAGCCCAACAACAGAAGGGGGGGAAAGTGGTAGCCCAACAACAGAAAGAGGGGGAAGACCTGGCGGATAGCCAGGAAGACATGTTCGTCGACCCGGTGGAAGAACCGCCAAGTACGAATAGTCTGGTCTTGCCGGCGGAGGGGGCCAACAAGTTCCCTGAGTCCGGCCAACTCACTGAGCCTGGGGCGTCCCTAAAATTAGACCTGCCCATGTCCGGGAGCCTCATCATAGAGGAGTTTACCTCATCAGGGGAAGAAGAATCCTCTGGAAAGAGGAAGAAAAAGAAAGGTAGGAAAAAGATGAAGAAGCTGAAGCCCTGAAAATCCTCTGTGATCGGACTGATTGAACCCTTACAACTACAGCATGGCAACGACTTTACCCTCCTACCCCATGCCCGTTTTGTCCAAACCCGCTGACAAACCTGGACTGAATTCCGACCTAAGACTTCTTACACTGAACGTGAATGGAATTAAAGACACAGACAAACGCCGCCTGGCATTTGATTTTTGCAGACAAAACAAAGTTGACATTGCTGCCTTACAAGAATGCCATGTGGCTTCAATATCTGATAAAATCAAATGGTCTAGACAATGGGGTGGTAAATGTCTATGGTCTTTGGGAACTAACTCCGCAAGAGGAGTCGGAGTCCTTCTGTCCCCTCGCGTTAGCGTAGTTAGCTCTCGAACTGATACGGAGGGTAGAGTCATATCGGTCTTGATAGAGTTCAATGACACTAGGTATAATATTGCCAACGTGTACGCCCCGTGTTCCCCATCAGAACGGGCCACCTTCTTTGAAACTGTACACCAGTATCTTTTCCCCAATGCCTCCTTAATCCTCATGGGGGACTTTAATTGTGTCCTGGACCCAAACCTTGATAGGTGCACCAATTCTGTCCACGTTCCTGGTACAAGGGCCCAGGACGTGATTCAGCTGAGAGAACTTTGTGAGGACCTTGGTTTAAAAGATGCCTGGAGAACGGAGAACCCCACTAGGTTAGAATTCACTTGGAGATCACCGTCTAATAAGTCTCGTTCGAGACTAGATAGGATCTATGTTCCCACACCAGCGGATTCGTCATCTGTCATTGCAGCATGTCCTTTTTCTGACCACGACGCAGTCCTCACTTCACTGACTCTGGAACCCGACATACAAACGGGCCCGGGTCTCTGGAAATGTAACGTCAAAACTTTATCTGACTGCCTCTTTGTCAATGAACTAGAGGAGCAGTACAAAGTCTGGAAAAGTCATAAGTATGACCACTCCTCCCTGAGAGAATGGTGGGATAGCGTTAAAGTCCTTATAAAGGACTTGGTGGTGAAACACTCTAAACAAAGAGCGAAAAACGCAAAACTAATTCAGAATAGCCTGGAGAAAGAGCTAGATTTACTCAGGTCTCGCCTCAACTCTGGGGACCGCATCTCGTCTACTCTGAAAGAATACGAGCAGGCGAAGGAAAAATTGAATAAGTTAGTACAAGATCGGCTGGCAGGTCAACGCCTCCGATCGAGAATAAAACACTTTGAAGAAGGAGAGAAATCCACCCGCTTTTTCTTCAAAAGTGAAAGAGAAAAAGGGAAGAAGAAATTAATAAAGGAAATCAAGGATCACAATGGAGACACTGTGTCCAACTCGAGCGAGGTCACGGAGGTGTTCCGAGACTTCTACACTAGACTATTCGCAAAAGACCAACTCGACGTTGAGGACAGAGATTTCTTCCTAGATAAGTTAGACACAACTCTCCCAGGTGAAGTGTCTAACTGTTTAGAGCGACCCCTCTCGCCGGAAGAGTTGTTGGGTGCCATTAAGGGCATGGCAAACAATAAAGCACCTGGTTCGGATGGGATACCCAAGGAGTTTTATCACAAATTCTGGGACTTGGTAGGTCCAGACCTACAGGAGGTTTTCAATGAAGGGCTGGAGGACGGTCTGCTAGCAGGGTCACAAAGGCAAGGAGTTATCACACTCTTAGACAAGGCTGGGGACCCCCTAGACCCAGCAAATAAACGCCCTATATCCCTCCTAAATGTTGATTACAAAATCATCGCTAAGGCACTCGCTAATAGACTCAAAACAGTGATTAGCCTGGTGGTCAATGCAAACCAGTCATGCGGAATACCAGGTCGGTCTATAACGGATAGTCTGTGCCTCCTCAGAGACATTGCGGCATATGCCAACGACAAAGATCTCCCGTGTGTTTTTGTCGCCCTGGATCAGGAGAAGGCTTTCGACAGAGTGGACCATGATTTCATGATTGGCGTCCTGGAAAGATTGGGGTTCGGGCCTGTGTTTAGACGATGGATTGCCACTCTCTATAACAGGGCGTCTAGTAGTGTTTTGGTTAATGGTAATCTTTCACCGTCCATTCCTGTTGAAAGCGGTGTCAGACAGGGATGTCCCCTTTCCCCCCTCCTCTATGTCCTATGTATTGAGCCATTAGCGTCTGCCATCAGAGCTGACCCCCAAATAAAGGGAGTTCACCTCCCGGGTGGTGCTGGGAAAGAAACCAAAATTGTACAATATGCGGACGACAACACTGTTGTCTTGTCTGATGATGAGTCTATCGTTCGCACGTTTCAATTGATTACGAAGTTCGAGTCAGGAACGGGCTCTAAGCTCAACATGCAAAAGACTGAAGCATTGTGGCTCGGCAGCTGGAAAGGAAGGTCTGACAAACCTTTCCCTATCAAGAGATGGGACTCAACCTACCTCAAGTTACTCCGTACCCCGGTGGGTAACATCCCGCTAGCAGAGGAGGCATGGCTACAGCGCTTTACTAAGTTTAAGGCCAAACTAGACCAATGGCGAGGGAGAAAACTAACCCTGATGGGAAAGTCGTTGATTGTTAACTCGCTAGCGTCTGCCACTCTGTGGTACACAGCCCCTGTCTATCCCCTGCCGGCAAAAGTGCGAGGCCGGATAGAGAAGGAATTGTTTAACTTCATGTGGGATGGGAAAACAGAACTGGTGAAGAGACAAACCCTCCTCCTGCCCAAAGACCAGGGAGGAGTTGGACTGGTCTCTATCCCCTTGAAGGCAAAGGCCTTAATGCTGAAGACCCTGAAAAAGGTCTTCACTGATCCGCAGCACCCGTGCTCTTGTTTTACGAAGTACTGGTTGGGCCTTGAACTGAGAAGAATAGACTCGCAAACTTGGAGCAATGCGGCCCCACACTCGATGGATAGGCCGCCTCACTACGAAGCCATTGCCCAGTATATTAGTGACATCTCTGTCCCCGTAGACTGGGCAGTCTGTACCACTGCCTCTCTTTATAACGCCCTTCTGGAGCAAGCAAGTTCTCCGCCTAAGTGTGTACAGTCCAACCCGCGGATCGAATGGAACAAAGTCTGAAAGGTCATCCACAACCCACTGATTTTCAAGTGGGACAGGATGATCGCGTGGCACACTGCCCACAACTCTCTGAAGACTAAGCTAAAGTTAAACTCTTGGCGTGGTTACTTGGCCAGTAGTGCTTGCCCAAGGCGAGGGTGCTCACAACCAGAGAGTGTAGTACATCTCTTCTGGGATTGTGCTGTGGCGGCCGAAGTCTGGATGTGGGCTGAAGCTCTTATCCACAAACACTTGCACAGACACTTTCATGTAACCCAAGCGTTTTCCCTGTGGGGCCTTGTCCCACAAGGTGTCCCTGCTCAGACCCGCAAAGTACTGGAAGTCTTGAGCTGCATGTCTAAGTCCACTATCTGGCGTTCCCGTTGTCAGTCCGTCTTCGAGAACAAACACCTTTCGGGAGCAGAAGTGTCCTCGTCACTTGCAAAATCTCTGAGAGACAGGTTAAACTTTGAGTTCTCTCGCCTGGCGCCCGGGGACTTCTACAGTATTTGGGCAGATGGACACTCCTGGGCTGATGTTGACGCCACACATGTGACTTTGAAGTTCTAGTGTGTGGGAGTTAACCTAGCTTTTTGGCTAGGCCAGAAAATTGAAAACCCCCAAAAAATGATAAAACTAGAAAACCCATAAAAATGTAGCGTATTTTGTTTGATCTAGATTGTTCGGTGGGGGATGTGTCAGAGATAGGTTAAGCCGTTGTGAGAGTGTATACCCGCAACGTGCTGAATTGTTGTGGAACAGTATGATACTTGCGTATAAAACATACTTAAAAGAGTATTCACTACTGGCTCGGACTTGTCCTCCGTCGAATAGACCCGGAGTCGTGGAGTAACGCTACCCCACACTCCCTTGACCGACCGGCACACTGTGATGCAATCGCCACCCTTGTAGAGGACATCACTAGTAGGGGGATAGTAATCGACTGGCCAGCCTGTACTACCGCTTCCTTGTATAACATATTGCTGGAAGCGGAAGGTACTGTACCAAGATGTGTACAAAAAGACCCAAGGCCCGATTGGGATTCTATCTGGAAGACGATACAAAATCGCCTACACTCAAACTGGGATCGTATGATCTCTTGGCACGTAGCCCACAATTCGCTTCTGACAAACCTAAAATTGAGTGGGTGGAGGAGGTTCCACCCAAACAGTGTTTGCCCCAGACAGGGCTGTACTTGCGACGAAAGCGTTGCCCACACTTTTTGGGAATGCAGCGTGGTTAATGAGCTGTGGGACTGGCTCGGTGGCCTTGTCAGAAGGCACATTCTCCCAAGTTTCCAGGCTGGAAAGTACTTCGCCCTATTGGGGAGTGTCCCCCCAGGAACCCCCAAGAAGACCAAGGCGGTCCTAGAAGCCATAAGTGCTATGGTCAGGTCGTTGATCTGGAGGACTAGAGGTGACTCGAAATTTCAAAAGAAACACGTCACCAGTGGGGACCATGTTGACATGGCAAAGAAACTCCTGACCGCGCGGCTCTCCTTCGAGTTTAAACGTCTGGGACCTGCGGGATTCTATTCCACCTGGGCGGATGGTTTCTCGTGGGCTACCGTGGATGTAACGCACTGCTCTGTGCATTTGTAAAGCCCTAGCGAATCATGCTAGGTGAAAAGTCTGAAAACCCCCAAAAAAAAAAACCCATAAAATGTAGAGTAGAACAGCATAGGGATGGACCGAGAGGGTGGGTGGGAGCGAGGTGCTGCAGTGCCGATCCGATCCGTGTCGATTTGATCTAGTAAGTATCCGTGGATATTAGGCTGCCATAGCCAACGAACTGATAAGAATACAGTATATGCTCAAGTAAACAGTATAGAAATACTTTTCTCAAAAGAGTATCTGTTCTTATCAGTTTAATCTCTGATACATTCCCCATAGGGGAATCTAGATTAAATTGATTTTTGAAACCTGGTCATGGACTAGGGGCTTGCTCCGTCCTGACCGCGGATCGGCTCGGTATTGCAGTACCTCCGAGATTCGGTCCATCCCTATATAATCCAAAAGTAGTTTCACACACACCACAAACCTCTAGAAACGAGCTGTTGACCTTGCGTACGACATTCGGCTTTACTACATAAATTAACGTAAGTGAAAAAGGAATCAACATTGCATCAATTCAGCAACCAAGTCCATCAGCTAGCATCAATTACGAACAACAACACTATATCACAGATGCAGAAATGAACGAGGTCATGGATAGATACCTTTTCATTGAATTCCTTACATATCCAACCTATGATTAAGCACATCATGTACAAGTTCGAAAAATATGAACTCTTAAATATAGCATGCAAACATGATGCCATAACAATGTCCCCAAAAGGAAAAGCCAACGCAGTAAACAGCCCCCAACCAACGAATCCTGTAGACATCAGCATCATTAATGCTTCAACATCCGATAGTACAAGCGACTCGTCAGCTGAAGCAACGCCAGAACAACACAGCGACATTAAGCAATGTAGTACTGATGATAATCGTTGTACCCCGGAAATCACATTGATTTCGGACATCAACCCATGCAACAATGAAAAACCAAACATTTTGGCTAGGGTAACAAAAAAAGGACCCCTTTCTGTGTTCAACCGTAAAGTTGGTGGCAGCCAAGGTCATCGTTTGACATTAACCCTCAAAGACAATTCCAGCGCAACAATAACAGCCACCGCCTGGAATGAGGACGCAATCGCAATGCATAAGGCGATCTCTTGTAACCGTACATACCTTATAAAAAACGCTATTGCCAGACCTGGTAACCCTCGGTTTTGTTCTACAAAACACGAATTGATTTTATCTCAAAACACATCTGTTATCAACCGAAACGAAACTATAATCAAAGAAAAACCAACATTCATCTTGCTAAAAGATCTGCCTTCCCTTCCACCAAATTCATACATTAATATCCAAGGTATCATTTTGGACAAAACGCCATCTACCTCCGTAAAAAGACGTTCAGATGGGAGTGAGATTCAAAAAGCAACAATTGTCCTAGCAGACCACAGCGCATGCAGTGCCCATGTCACCTTCTGGGGCAATCACATAGACATGATAGAATCGATGGAGGTGTCAGATGTCATGCAACTTGAGAATGTGAAACTGACATTTTACAACAACACACCTCAAATATCTACACATCCACAAAGTAATGTTATAACCGATCCATCTCATGAAGCCATTAAGAAGCTGCAAATTGAATTCAATGACCTTGACCTTTCGCACGTAACTTATTCATCACCTAGTACCAACACTGCACCAGACTTGTATCCAAATGACATTACAGAGCTTCCTGGAAGCCGACCCAAATACGCGAGCACTAATTACAGCAAAAATAACAGCGATAAGCAGGCAACGCCCGACGTACAGAGCTTGTGTACATGAGTATTGCCGTCAAGCGCTGAAACCAACCCAAAATGGAGCGTTTGTATGCAACAAATGTCACGAAATCTTCTACGTTGGACAAATTGAGTATTCTCTCTCTATTCAAATAGAAGACGATACTGCAAACTCGTGGATTGGTCTGTTCAATCCTTGTGCAAAAGAAATATTGAAGATTGATGCTGATGTGTTCTCCCTTATGTCTGATAACGAACGCAGGTTTGTCATTGACAACCTCTTAAAGAAATCTTTGCCCATGACCTTCTATGTTCATAAATCAGCAAATGGCTACTCATGCAACAAAGCCTCTCCACTTTCTGACATGCAAAACGACACAGAAACAGAATAATCTCCGTGACAGGTTGCATAAACACCAGACACCAATTATCTACTTGTTCACCCCTGGAGATTTACGCCCAAATGTTTACATAAGTCGCTTTCTTACCTCCGCCTTTACGTCACGAATTGACAAGACGGGACCTTGCAAATTATACGGCGACATTGAGATCAAGCGGAATCCACTTATCGATGACCACAGAACTGCCAAGCAACAATACACAGTGAACACAGAATTGCGGCCCTTTACATTAATCTGATTTTATGTCCATGAACGAGGTATACCTTACGAATAATTGTGGTTACCCGGTTTTAAGTGTACACAGCTTAAACACACAACTCCCTTTTCGGAAGGGGAGGGGGACCTTCAAGCAGAAATTAGGGTGCCTCGTTAATGACGACCAGATGTCCGATTCCGCTTGTAAAAGAGAGGGCCTTTGAAATATGTTCGCACCTAAAATACATAGTTCTGAACACTGAATTACTATCTTATTGCGCACTGGTGTGCAATCATGTCCGTCATAATCCACCAGTTTTTGTTTTAACCGTCGCTGTTTTCATATTGAGGTGATTGCATGATCTAGGAACACCCCTATTTTTATAATCCGGTGGACTAGCCCGTAGGTTAAGGACTTGTGTCGTACACAAGGATCTATAAGCAGATATTAGGTTGTTGCTATGTATATTCGATGGTGGGTATCTGTTGGGATAGTGACTTATGGTAATCACCTACTACTAAGACAACATACTCCACGATTGAAACATATCTTTATATTACCTTTAGACTAGATGGGATTTTAGCATCCAATAATGTATGTAATAGCTAATAGGACAATAGCTACATACCTTACCATGGTAATGATAAACCAACAGTATAATTCATTAAAAGTTCCATTGATACAAAGACAAACTTTTGCCAGCATCAATACAAGTCTATGACATCATTGTTGACCTACATCATAGCTTACTATAACGATACCAATAAAGCAAGACACCTGACAGCACGATTTTTAGTTTTTTTCTTACTGAATTACATTCATTTCTCAGCTACACCATGAAAATATTGACGACAAGATATAACCGCTACTTGTGTGGGAAAACATTCAACCGACACTGTAAAAATAATTCACAACGACATGTCAGAACAGCTAGCACGAAAAATTATGGCATGACAAATTACGAGGCATCGCCTTTCCATTTATCGATTCAACAGGGAGCTACATGGAGAACACGTCAATGACCAAGCGAGAAAAGGGAACATACCGAGAATTTAAGAGACGTCAACGTTTAAAACAAGCATACGTAACGCTCAAAAGCGTCACCTTCCCAAACAAGCACTACGTATCACACATTGATGTTCTAAGAGGTGCAATCCAGAAGATTTCCAAACTACAAAAGCAGGTCTCCCGAGCGGTAAGTAGCCCACCTTCCAGCAAGTCACAAATTTTTACATGTACCAGCTACATAGACCAATCCATTTGTACGAAAAATCAAATTTTCTGCATATGTTTCAAACCCAGTCACAACCAAAACACGACACCACAACCGTCCCCCCGCCCTACAGAGATGATGCACAAGTCGTGAAAATTCAAGGTAACAAACTCCCAATAGCTTTTCAACTTCAAGTTCACACTTCAACTCGATGTTCCATCCCCGTCACAACCAAACAATTTTAGACCACATCTCATTCATCCAAATGTCTGTCTTTTCTTTACAGATAACAGTCCAATACCGTCATTGGACAATTTCCATTATAAAGAATGGTACATCTCAGCTTTCGACTTGTCAAATTTCGATTAAATGTTTGAGATATTCTCCTTGACTTTCATCATTGGCCCTTTCACATTCGTCCCCTATCTTACACACCAAACTGTACGGCGTGCGGAGTTCAAATCTGAATAAATTGCAAATTACCACCATGTACCCACTGTAACTCACGCCATAATCAACCAAAGTAGCACCTGCCAACCTCTAGCACCACATTGACAGATTAGACCGGGTAATTGCCGGTCCCTATAGGCATTACAGCTAAATTACCACACACGTGCATCTGGCCAACATGAAACAAAGGCACCACAACATTTCAGAGAACGCTACCAACAACATCAGTTATAAAAAAATTCCAGTTCCAAAATTTTCTATAATCGCTAACAGCTGAACAGTTCGACCATTCACCTATCAGTGGCAAACGTTTCTACCTCACCACTTCCAACCACCGGCGCTACAGGAGACACAATTCGGAAGACACCTGTTTCAACTCGCGTGACAATCAAACACAAGCCCAAAAATTCGCAACCATCTCATCGAAAAACTGGTGCACACATTACCAACCACCAAATTCCAAACACCTCGGTACGATGAAGGATGTCTTCGCGCGCGCGCGCGTGTGTGTGTGTGAGTGCGTGTATGTGCTGTCCGTAAGTGCCCAAAAAACCCAGACCAAACAAAGCAGGAAGGGAAATGGCTTCATATTTTGCACCAGGGTACAACAGTTCACGGTTGAACAAAACAACAGCGCGTTCTAAACCCCAACAATACGCTATCCTAACGCCTATAAGTTTATCCAACCCAGATGGACAATCCCACACCAAATCTGACAGACACAACCAACAGTCCATCCTGTCAACATCAACATGAAACAGAGAAACAAGTTGCACAGGTAAATTTTATTTCCTGCAATTATCTACAAACAGCACCATCGCAAATACAACACACAATAACACAACATTACAAGTCCAATTCTTCATCTGCAAACCCCAACAAAAAAAATCCACGTTTTCACGAAAAAAAGCCACCTTCCACCCATTATCCACAAATAATAGCCACTTTCCAACCAGTTCATCGATACCATGACTTTCTTTTAAACAAAACACAAGAAACGCGACAACTGCCGTCATCAAACATCACTTGCAACGTCACACGACTTCTTCACCACGTTTGGGCATGTTGGGGAGAACAAAACCTAAAATTTCTGGCTAAGGTTTTTCACAAATATGGCATTCCCTTTGACTTCGATAAGCACAGACAGACTACAAAAGTGTGTTGACAAATGATATCATCCGCGTATTTATCTACATTAATCCTTCGTGTCAAGCCGATACAGTATACCATCCTTTTCACCAATAAATCACCATCACCAGCCCCCATTCGCCTACCTCCAGACACCAGACTGACAGGCCTAGTGAGTAATGCCTCCATCCTCGCTATACGCAACCAGATGTGAACCATATGATAGCATGATACCTTAGACAAACACGATTTCATCCAGGTAACAATGCAACATCAACAGGACGAAAGGACAATTTGCACCGTCAAGTGACATGCCAAAGTAAAACGAACCACTGCGCATTGCAGGGAACCGCAAAATAGCAATGAACATGACAATTATGAAACAAGCGAATCATCACCACCAGCCCCCATCTTTCCCAACTTCATCAGATAATACCTTTGCGGTCTTTTCACAATAACCGACAACAAACAAAACAACTTTTGCGAATTGAACAACGTCAACCGACCCCAGTGCATCTTCATGTCATTTGACACCGTGAGACAGCGTTTTACCGAATCATCTGTGACCAGAAAACTATGTACAACTCTGATAAATGACTCCCTACATGTCACCCGTGGGACGATACAAGAAAATCGCCACCCCTCGCCCACACAAAGAGACCACCATTCTCCACCATGGCACCGTCACAAAAGGACCATGTGAAAAGGCCACCGAATGCCTTTATGGTATTTCGGTCAGAGTACCTGAAGACACACGCGAACATCCACAAACACCACCAGAGTCGGGTCTCCACCATTGTTGCGACCAAGTGGCGGTCCATGACGAAGGAGGACAAACAACCATACTTCACAAGCGCCGAACGTTTCAAACAAGACCATCTCAGAGCACATCCGAACTACAAGTTCAGCCCCAAGCGGAGGACCAACAAAAAGGTATGTAATCTTGCATCGCAAAGCGTACATATCCTTCCTAAAACTTCACGTGCACAAAACTGAGATCCTTTGCCTCAAACTTCGATATCTATATCATGTCCAAACTTTAACAATTCTCATCCAGAAAGGCGCAACCTTTTCAACACATCTCCTCGTATCCTCCACAGCGCTCCGCTACGGGGGGAAAACACGTTTTCAAAACTAAGCAGTTCAGGCCCAGCAAAAATAGGCGTGAACAAATCACTACCAAGACAAATGCATCCTCGTCAACTTTCCTCACATTTTCCGTCAAAATGCATGATTCCATTATCGACAACCGTACCATCGCCCTACAAAGAAAATCCGTATACAGATCATTTAGCCGTTGCGAGACCAGAATAACTCATCACCCGAATATCCACGCATAAACAGATCTAAAATTTTACAAACTTTGCACGTCACACAATGCTGTCTCAAGGGCGACTGAGAATTTAAAACAGTGTTTATAAGCTCCATACCTGCAAATCAAACGACATAAGCGTGCAAGCCTTCAACACTAGATGAACTTATCAATTGACATACCTAAGCAAGACAAGTTTCTAATCAAGACACAAATAAACACAGATGCATAATCCTTCTCCACTCTCCTAATCGTTATTCTCTGCATGTGCTTGTTTAATTTCACGTATGCCGCAGAAACCCACTAAATACCCACTTCTTGATTCCACTTCTCAACGCACATTCCAAACTTGACCTTACAACCATCCTTTAATAATCAGAACAGGCCCGCATGCCATCTTCTTCAGACAACAACACGCCTTTCAAAAACATTAACTGTGCATGAAATCAGTACTTTCGCCACATAGCTATGAGTCCACATCAATTCTGAAATAACACTATTCTAGCACGACACCAAACAAACAACCCATAAACAACAACACACCAAACAAAGGCCGGTTTCTTAACGTTCCACCTGTTACACGGCATCTACGCACGTGTTAAACAAAGCCCCCCACATGACATCGGAGACGCCGCCAGGAAAGTCGCAATCTTCCCAGCTGCAACCAATGTTACCCCCGATCTATCACTCTTACAAAACAACACAAAGCGTTCGTACCACGACACCAAGCGGAATACCTATGAACAACAGCAAACCAACCTGACAGCCTGGTGCTCAACAACTTCCCCTGCATGAGTCGAATTACACGCACGTGTTCACAAAGCGCCTAAAACATACATTAAAACCCCCCCCCCCCCCCCCCTGGCGCCGTCATCCCCACAGCTCCAACATCAAAACGCAATACCGCCACCAGGATTAAACCCAGCTTCTCCCTGGCAACACCACGTTACCGCGACATCACATTTCAACACCAATATACCATCAACATTGACACCTGTACATCGACCTATTCTGAACACATCCTGCCATTTCAAAGAATACCCTATTTCACACTCAGAGCAAAACCTTCGATCACAAACCAAACATACTACATACACAAACCAGAATAAACATAACTCATCCCTAACAACATACACAACAAGCATGCACACATTACACCCCAGCGCCACCTACCTACATGTCGCAACACCACAACAAAAAACATATCATGACATTCTGCACCTTCTTACACAACACCCACTTAATAAATCAAACATCTTCACTCTTCCCACCATAGGGGACCAGCCACACTAAAAGGCAACGGAATCAACCAGCAAAGCCTGCCCCACCAACGGCGACAACCACCGAGCCGAAAGACCCGCCATCCTTGCCTGAGCCACCACATCCACCCCCAACAGCACCACCAGAAGACGCACAGCCAGACCACATCCCAGGTAGCAGCCCGTTCCTCAACTTGGAGGCCATCGCCGATGACCTCCAGATAGATTTCACCACATGGGACTTCACCCAGGTTGACGGGTCCTGGCTAGATGAAGTCCTCCAATCCACTGACTACACCGCCACAAAGGCCCTGGAGGACTGGCTAGCCGCTTGACCCGTCCAGCCTTATCTATGTGTAAGATGAAAGTGTAGTCTGTAGTCAAAGTGTAGTCAAAGCATAGTGGTATATTTTAACTTTTTATTGCTTTTTATGTCTTTATAGCCCTTAGTATACATTGTAACAACTTTATCTATGTGTAAGATGAAAGTGTGGTCTTTAAGCTTTCTACTCATGTAAACGAAACTAGCCTTTCCTTTGTTATATGGTGACAGAATGTTCGTAAGACTTGTAAGTTTTGTACATGTCACACCTATTTCCGGCCAGTATTTTATAAATTACTCTATCTGGTAATTTGTAATTGTGACTTTTGAAAGGCACATGCAACTCAAACACATTTCAGTGATATATTAACAAAAATCTGGTTTTAGTCACTTGAGGTTGTTTTTAGCCACATGTATTTTAACAAATGTTGTTGCATACGTAAAGCATGGATTTAATGTTGGTTATAACTGTTGTATGTTTACCAACACAATGCCGTACTTTTGATTCTGTTTGTAATGTTGAATCATTACGTAAACATTATACTGTAAGTCGTACCATGTGTAAATTAATGTGTCGAGAATATGGATCATGAAACATTAGGCAGATACACTCTTTCAAATGTATTTTTGTAAAATTGCCAAAGTCTACCGTACCTGACTTGTCCATGTGCTAATAAATCATGACATGCACTCAGCACTGTTTTGTGATCAATGATAATATCTAGAAATACTTTCTACAACTTATGATCCACTGCTTACAAAGTCACGTGTGTTATCTACATAACATGACGTCACAGACGTGGTGGATTGCTCATTCCTGACAAAGACTGGAGTTGTACAGTTGCACTGGTCAATCTCCATATAAGATAGGCAGCTCTCAAACACCTGCAGTACCCATCATTGGTGCTAGGTGGCACAGTAAGTACAGCACTTGGCTTGTGGCCTCGAAGTGCAAAGGATCAAATTTAAACATATGACCTTGCTTTAGAAAAACAGGACCAATCTTTTCAATCACATATAACTATATTACCTATCAACAGATCGTCTAAATATTTGGTTAGTAATATGCAAACCTAATCCTCCACATATGATTTGACGAAGGCATGAGATCGATGACCTCTAGTTTACCTGTATTTTTGCTGCGCTGCTGTACGTGGCGTTTGTTTATTTTTCTGATTCCTCTCCTGTTTTGATGGCTCTCTAGAAGCCTGATCCTCTTAGTTATCTTTAATACCTGTGGCGCTTTTTTGTGCCACCTTTATGACAACACGTTAAGTGTAGCGTCAAGGTTTAAGACGCTTTAGTGACACAGTATTATTCCCACATTTTCGCTGCTATTTTTGCAGCCGTTGTTGACAGTGTTACGCTACTCTTGGTAGCGTCTTTCTTTTCTATCCAGGACTTCTCTCCTGTTTCTGATTGTGGCTCTTTGAAAGCCCGATTTTTTTTCTACATATAGTTATTTATTTATACAACATTTGTGGCGCAAGAAATGCGTCGCCTCTGTTGACGATACAGTAAATTTAGCGCTGATGTTTATGGCGCTTTATCAGTGATAGACTATTACGTTTGCATTTTCACTGCTATTTTTGCAGCTTTGTTGAGAGTGCCGCGCTGCTTTCGGTAGCGTTTTCCTTTTCTTCCAGGATTCCTTCCCTGGTTTTGATAGTGGCTTTCAGATGCCATATTTCTTCTGAACCCTGCAGTGTTATTTTTTGAAGCGCGTTCTTGTACGATATCTGGCGCTGTTGCCGCAGGTTTAGCGCCTCTGATTTTGGTCTCGAGATTTGATATCTCTTCTATTTACTGTGCTGCGCGTTTTTGCGCCGTTTTTCTTCTTGAGCAGCTTTTAGCGCTCTTGTCAACATGGCCCGTTTGCGCCAAAATAATGATTTAAAGCTAAGGTTTGCGGATGAGCCTTTGGCTCAACCCAAGCGTGTGTTCGACCTCCTTCAGGAGCTCGACATCAACATCGCTGATGTGGATATGGTCCAGCCTCTGGGAAAGGGCACAAAGGGGCATTTTGATATCTCCTTCCGGACCTTGTCTGCGCGCCGCCGCGCATTTCAGTTATTCAGCGATAGGGCTGGGTTGGAAGTGTCTTCCTACGGGGGTGAGGATGTGGTCGTTGTGACTGCGACCCACATCCCCGGACACTTGGATGACAATTATGTGAGATACTGGCTCGGCCAGTTCTGCACTGTGCAGTCTTCTCGCTTTTGCTCCTACTCCCAGCACCCGTCAGTAAAGAACGGTACTAGGCAGTACCGGGTTATTTTGAAGCCGGGTCGACACATCCCTGGTGTCACTCACATGGGTGGCCGGCCCGTCTTCTTCAGGTATTTGGGGCAGCCATTGATCTGTGGCAAGTGCGGAGACCAGCAGCACTTGGCCAAAGATTGCCCACATATTATCTGTGGCAAGTGTAGGGGGCGTGATCATCGGTCCCCTGATTGCCCTAATGATTACATCTGCAGTACGTGCCACAAGTCTGGGCACGTTGCCCGCAACTGCACCTTGGCGTTCTCCAGCAGACTGGAGCTTACGTCGAGATGGTCGGCAGTTGTCAGCAGGCCCGTCGTGCCTGCACGGCAGTCGTCTGTGACTCCCCCGCGGGCCGAGTTGTCCTCGGGCCCGCAGGCTGTTTTGAGGTCTGATGAGGGGGGAGACGTCGCGAATGTCTCCACCCAAGAGTCATCCAGGGATTTGTTCCTGAATTCTCAGGCCGATGTGATCTTTGATGAGGGCCGGGATGTCGCGAATGTCCCCGCCCAAGAGTCAATTGAGGATCTCTTGGACATGGATCCTCGCAGTCCTGATTCACCTCCACCTTTGGAGGGTGACGGTAAGAGGAAGATCGAAGAGGAGGATGATGAGGCTCCCCCCTCGGATTCTGATTCTGATACCCCCTTGTCCATCCGGAAAAAGAGAAGGAGAAAGAAATCTGTTTCGGATCGGTCTGAGACTGAGGTGGGAGTTCCGGGGTTGAGGCTTCTCGTGTCTCCCTCGGTGTCGTCTCGCCCTTCGGTTGGGGCCGCTGAGTCTCTTCCTACATCTGAAGCAGAGGCTGTTGATATTGACGATTTGTCAGTGGAGGCGGTGGAGACCTCGAATGTTGAGAACGTCTGTGGTACAGGCGGTTCTGTGCCGACCCCTGGTGGGTCGACCCCTCTCGATTTTAACATTGAGACTTTTTCAGCTTCCTCGGAGGATTCCGGGAAGCTGGTTATTGATATCGAGAAGTACTCCTCTTCGGAGGAGGCCATCGAGGCTTCTTAGCCCTCGATTGTCCCCTCCCACTTTGGTGTTATTGAATGTAATGTCTTTTTCTCACGGCCATGGCGGTGTCGGTTTGTACTTTCAACGTCAATGGCTTGAGGGACAAGGGCAAGCGTTTGTCGACTTTTAGGTTTCTAAAAAGTATTAACTGTGATATTTGTTGTGTACAGGAATTACATGTTGCGTCTATTTCTAAATCTCAGGTCTGGGAGCGGGAATGGGGAGGAACTGTCATTTACAGTATTGGTGCGTCAAATTCCGCGGGGGTGGGAATCTTCTTGTCCCCTACTTTAGATTTTAAACTTTTAAGTCGCTCCTGTGATGCAGATGGCAGAGCGGTGTCTGTCAGGCTGTCTCTCGGAGCATTTGTTTTCAGAGTTGTGTGCATTTATGCGCCAACGGATAAAACTGCAAGGGTCATATTTTTTTATTCTTTGCATACTTTTCCAGCAGGTACTCTACCGACTTTTTTATGCGGTGATTTTAATTGCGTGTCAAACCTGTCTCTGGATAAGGTCGGAGGGAATCCTCGGGAGGGAAGTAGGGGTGCTGCGCGCCTCACTTCGCTCACCGAGGATTGTAGTCTTGTTGACGCTTGGCGTTCACAACATCCGAACGATAAAGTTTTCACGTGGCGTCAGAAGACCCCTTATATTGCCTGTCGGTTGGACAGAATTTATATGTCGGAGAGTGTTTCTGCGGCGGATTTTAAATATGTTCCTTTTGCCCGCTCTGACCATGACTGTTTTATTGTTTCATGGTCTCCTCCCTCATCGACTCGTGTTGGGGTGAGGGGGCTATGGAGATGTGATGTGAAAATTTTAAAAGAAGATGAATTTTTAGATGAATTAAAGTGTAAATATGACATGTGGCGTACGCTTCGCCCTGCATTTTCAAACCTTAGATTGTGGTGGGATCACATCAAGGACCGTATTGCGGCCTTGATTAAATCCTACTGTCGCCGGAGAGCGGCTGCATACGCCGAAGATTTATTTCTTTTAAATCAGCGCCTTGCTGATTTAAGTAATATTTTAAATAGTGGCCCTCGGACTTCTGATATTCTTTCTGAATATTATGAGGTCAAAGCCAAAATTGTTGACCACCAAGATAGAGTAAATCAGGAGGCGTTTGTGCGTTCTCGCATAAAGACTTTGAATGATGGCGAGAAATGTACAAGTGCCCTGGAGGTGACGGTCTCCCGAAGGAATTTTATGTTCTCTTCTGGAATCTTTTAAAATCCCCGTTGACGGAAGTCCTGAATGAAGGGTTGTCGAGTGGTCTTCTCTCATCTTCGCAGAGGGAAGGAATAATCACGCTGTTAAATAAAAAAGGTGACGAGTTAGAAATCCGGAATAAACGGCCGATATCTCTTTTGAATGTCGACTATAAGATTTTATCAAAGGCCTTGACGAACCGTTTACGTCACACTTTAAAGTTTGTCATCCACGAAGACCAGACTTGTGCGATCCCTGGAAGGAAAATATCGGACAATCTGTTGGATTTTAAGCACATAATAGAGTACATGGATCAAAGAAAGATGGGTGGGGTGTTTATTTCTTTAGACCAGGAAAAAGCGTTCGATCGTGTGGATCACGGTTATTTAGATCGCGTTCTAGAGAAAATGGGATATGGCCCTTGGTTTCGAGGTTGTATTCAAACTTTATATCGTCAGGCATATTGCCGTCTAATAATAAACGGTCATTTGTCGGAGACGATTGCGTTTGAACGGGGGGTACGACAGGGGTGTTCCTTGTCACCTTTGTTATACGTTCTTGCTCTTGAGCCTCTGGCAAGAAAGGACGACAATGTCAGGGGGGTTCGGCTCCCAAATGGTTCTGAAAAGAAACTTAACATGTTTGCGGATGATTCCAATGCCGTTCTTACTACGGACCACTCTATCGTCAGTCTATTTTCTGACGTAAACATTTATGAGAGGGGCACGGGAGCTAAGTTAAATAAAGGTAAAACTGAGGCTTTGTGGGTGGGTACATGGAGAAATAGGAGAGACGAACCTGTAAAAATTAAACAATGGTCGAATACGTCGATTCGTTTGCTTGGAGGGTCTTTCGGTTACGGTAATCTTGCCGTTATAAATTGGAAGGAACGGATTTCAAAATATAAGGATACTTTGACAAAGTGGGAAATGAATAGTTTAACGATGGAGGGTAGGAAAGTCATTATTAATTGTCTGGCCTCTCCAATCTTGTGGTATTTGGCTCCTATTTTTTTAACTACCTGTTGTATGTGCCAATGAGATTTGTAAAGTCACTTATCGATTTTTGTGGGGAAGGAAGGCGGAGCAAATTAAAAGAGATGCTCTCCACCTTCCAAAAAAACTAGGCGGTTTGGGTTTAGTCAATATAGTGGAAAAAGCTAGGTGCATGTTTGCTTTAACATTTAAAGAAGTTATTCATAAAGATACCGCTTGGTCTGCCATTAGTAGATATTGGCTTGGTTTGTTCTTGCATCGACTGGGGTATATCCCGTGGGACAATTCTCAATTACATTCTTTGTTTTGTCCCAAAAGTCACCAGAATCTCAAGTGTCTAATTGAATATTATCTTCGAGTAGACCCCAATATTGACTGGAAGACAGTGTCTCTTCATGATTTGTATGATTTGAGTTTACAGAAAATATCCAACTACCATCTATCATGTTGAAATATCCGAGGAGAAAGTGGACTCTGATTTGGAGTCAGGTTCATAATGATATTTTGCCTAATTTTATAAAGGAACTTAACTGGAAACTAGTTCATCAAATTCTCAAAACAAAGACCGTGTTACGTCACTGGAATTTAAGTCGGGATAACAAATGTATGTGGCCTCAGTGTAAACAACCCGAAACTTTAGATCATGTTTTCTTTACGTGCGCCAAGGCGGATGAATGTTGGTTTTGGTTAGAGGGTTTCTTCGGAGGTGGGTTACCCCCGCCCTTAGATTGACTCGAGATTTCATTCTTTTGGAAAATTGTTCCGTTCTCGAGACTATGCCCAAGTATAAAGGGGATATTGTTATTTACTTAACTTCTTCGCTACGGCAACTTCTGTGGAAGGAAAGGTGCAAGTTCTTTTATGAGAAACATATGACTAAACCTCCCGACACGATTATTTCCGTCAAAGTTCTTTTGAAGAGAAAAATAAATGTGGATTTTGTTAAGCTCCGGTTGTCCGCGTTCCAGGAGAAGTGGATGAAGGGGTTGAACTGGATAAAATTCCGCAACGGGTCACTAGTCTTCCGGTTTTGAAGGTTTTTTACATACTTATTACCTTCGCCAAGAAGGTTATGTTTTCGTGGCCGTGTGTCCGTGTGTGTGTGTGTGTGTCAACAGCATAACTTGAGAAGGCTTGGGTGGATTATCTTCATACTTGGTAGGTGGGTAGGTCTTGATGAGACCTCGAAACGATTAGATTTTGGGCCCCCTGGCGGCTTGTTATGGTACTGCAGCGGAACTTCCGGTTTTGATATCTCATGATCTGGACATGCTAGGGTGTTGATTTTTGGATGGTAGGTAGCTCTTGTAGTCGGGAAGAAGTGACGTAAGTTTGGGCCCCCTAGCGGCTTGCTGTGGAACTGCAGAAGCATTTGTATGAAAATGTTTAAAGTAGGATAACTCAATAACCGTTTGACGGATCATCTTAATATTTGGTATGTAGGTAGCTTAAGTGATGCTTGACATAATTAAATGACAATTATGCAAATTAGGATCTAATTTGCATAATTAATGAGGGAATTCTATAATTCAGCTACCTTCCATGATTGGACTATTATACTTTGTGACATGTGTATTAAGAATGAGAGGAACATCGCCATATATTAATTATGTAAATGAAGACCTAATTTGCATAATTAATGAGAAAATACTATGATTTCATAATGGTTGATGTTGGCAATTTCATACTTGTGCATTTCGAAGTTGACTGGAGGTGAACATCATCCGACATAACTTATTCAAATCAGCACCTCATTTGCATAATTTATGAGGAAATGCTAGAATTACCTTCTTTGTTAAGATAACACTGCCATTGGGAGGAGAATATGATCAAGTGATGTAATTCATGCAAATGAGGATCTTATTTGCATAATTAGGGGGAAATCTATAATTTGCCAGTCATAAAGGGTAATCTCATTTGGCGAAGGTATGAGGTCGCGGAACTCTAGTTATATGTGTGGTGTGTGCTCCTGAAGCCGCCACGGTGTCTTGTATTATTGGTGTGGCATCCCCGACGAAACTGGGGGTGTCACAGTGTTTATTGACATGCATTCTGTGTGTAGTTGTAGTGTTTTTTTGGCAGGGCTGCAGACAGGGGGGAAGCCTTTGTAGGCGCTTCTTTGGGGGGAGAAAGGGCCTCTTTCTGTGTCTGAGCTTTGTCTGATTGGACCGATGCCTTGGCCGTGTTCCCAGTTTTTGGGGCAGCGGGTTTGGCCCAGGACGTGCCTATGCTCAGCTTGTTTGCAAAGCTGAGCGGACACGCCCTTGCAGCGTGGCCTGACTCCGCACAAACGCTACACCTGATGTCGTTTGGACAAGTGTCCGTCTTGTGGCCTATCTATGCACACTTGCCACATTTGACCGCAGTGCACTCAGCTATGAAATGCTGGTCACTGCCGCATCTATGGCACAGTTTAGGCTGTCCCGAGTACCGTATCGATACCAGCTCATTCCCTATGCGGAAGGAGCCGGGAATGTGTTCTTTCAGCTTGATACGATAGTGTCTTGTACCGGATATTATCTCTGGGAAACCCAGATTCGCATAGGTCAGGAAACGAGAGGACTCTACCTGACCATACGCCTGTAGTCGGTGGCGTACGATGTTGTCATCCATGTCCACGGAGACACCAAATGCCGTGACTATGGTCAGCCCTTTCCCAAACATCTCACAATCCACCGAAGGGTCCTCCGCCAACCGCGGAGCTATTTTGTTCAGGGCGGTCTGCGACTTGAACATGACCTCGCAGACCCCCTTTCCCTTTCGCTGGATACCTTCCACCTCTCCCTTCTGAGCTCCGTGCTTTTGGAGCAGTTCCAGGACATCTTTGAAATGGATGTCTTCCTTACTAAGGAACCTTAAGCCCACTATCCTATCCCGTGTCTGTTTGGAGTGTACAGGCATTTTGGATCCAGAAATCAGCAAAGAAAACTTCAAACGTGATTCTCTGAACCCCTAAAAGGACCACAGAAAGTGGTTTGACCGGTCCGGTAAACCCCCTTCACAGCCCCGGAATGCAGGCTGACCCAGCAACAGGCTAAATATAGCTGCCCGACCTAAATACCGGGCGATACCAACGTTCCACCCAAATGGGGGGAGGTATAGAAAACAGGGAAATTGCACAGAATTTCGTCTTGAAAAGAGCAATTCCACTACAAGAGTGCCGATCCCGATCAGGACGAATGTCCCCAAACACTGGAACAGGACGAAATGTCCCCGAAAGCAGGAGAAACGTTCCCCGGGAGTGGCCCGTGCAGGCGTGGGGCCCACACGATTGGCGTGCACCGAGGAACAAAACAATGGGGATACGGCACAACAAAATGCTCTATAAAACACGAATCTGACACTTAAAATCTATAACTGAAGTACCTACGTGGTCCTCAGAGTCCTAGCTCCACTCGACTGATAATTTCGGGACCCAAAGCCGAGGCTCAAGGTCGAACGAAGCGACAGAAGGTGGCTAGCCCCACTATAAGGTTGACCGTAATGGCCGCCAAACAATGGAGACAAAGAGAACTGAGAGATACGCGTCAGAAAACGAGCCGTAACTCGCTTCAACCCGGACAAAAATCGCCAACCAAACTATCTCCGTGATCCCTGGACCTTCATCTACAATCGTAGTGAGGTTTCAGAACCGTTCGGAAAGAACTTCAGGTCTAAAAACCTGAAAAACCACGCACCCGAGGCGGAGCTCTGAGAGAAGCGTCCGCTCGGTACGAAGGCCGATAAGAACTAAAAAACCCATAAAAATGTAGCGTACTATTTTGTTTGATCTAGATTGTCCGGTGGGGGATGTATCAGAGATAGGTTAAGCCGTTGTGAGAGTGTATACCCGCATCGTGCTGAATTGTTGTGGAACAGTATGATACTTGCGTATAAAACATACTTAAAAGAGTATCTGTTCTTATCAGTTTAATCTCTGATACATTCCCCGTAGGGGAATCTAGATTAAATTGATTTTTGAAATCTGGTCATGGACTAGGGGCTTGCTCCGTCCTGACCGCGGATCGGCTCGGTATTGCAGTACCTCCGAGATTCGGTCCATCCCTACATAATCCAAAAGTAGTGTCACACACACCACAAACCTCTAGAAACGAGCTGATGACCTTGCGTACGATATTCGGCTTTACTACATAAATTAACGTAAGTGAAAAAGGAATCAACATTGCAGGAACTACATTTTCTACATCTATATATCAATTACTACGTTACAGAAGCGTATGTCCGTCTTGTCTGCAGGTTTCGCATTTTCTTTCCGTGATTTCATTCGCGCGAGACTTCATTTCGCTGACCGCGATGCAGTAGGAGAAACGTCTGTGTCCTCCAGATTCCCCCAGATCGATTTGAAAAGTTCAATTGAATGGTAGAGTTAGCAAGAAAGGCAGAAAGCGCCCGCCCGCCAGGTGCGATGATGTTCGGGAACCGCGCGCGGGAAAGATCTAGAACGCCCTCTGCCGCGCGGTTCTGGAACACCATTGTCGGGTGCCGGCCGGCACGCTGGCTGTCCGGCTTTCAAATTCAATCAAGTTCAGGTGTTTACGTAGGTGTGACGTGCGTGACGTAGCAATTTCAGATGTAAATTGGGCGCCCGTGTGTCGGCCGCAGGCATGAGTATAGTGTGTTCGCGTATTGGCCGGCAAAATCGATTAGATTAAAAGAAGAGACTGGTGAAATGGCGTGTTCGCGAGCAAGATTTGCTTCATTTGCGGCCAGGTTTGTCTCCTTGCTTCCTTCGGTCGCTTTCCCCGGGGGCCTGTCTTCCCGTCCCGGGCCACGGGCGCTGCGATGGAGCCGTGGCGGGGGCGGTAGGGTTCAAGTTCAATCGTTATCGCTTTATTCTGGGACGTAGCTATTTCAGATGTAAATTGGGCGCCCGTGTGACCTCCTGTCTCTCATGTCTAGTTTTCCCTCCTTTTTTTATTATTTTGTTATACCCCAATTAAAAACGGGCGCCCGTGTGTCGCCAGGAGGCATTCGTATAGTGTGCGCTCCTGTTTTGACGGTGAAATCTTCGTATTTTCCGTGCTTTGGTGGTTTCCGACAGTTGCCACCGTGTTGGAGCGTGTCTCTACATCCAGGGAACGCCTTGGACTGCTTTTCGTGCTCGTGGTGACATCGAGGACTTTGTCACCGACACCTTTGTTGGTTTCGTTTTGTTTCACTACTGGGTGCCCCCCCCCCCCCCCCCCCCCCCCACGCCGTGTGGACGAGTGCGGACTTGACTCAGTCAGTGATTTCCATAATAGAGGGCGCCGTGCGCTCTGGAATGCGCCGCGGGTAATTCGTTTTGTGGTGTATTCAATCTTCTTTTTTCCAGGCCGTCGTGGGACAATCGACGCGCGTGAGTATTCTCGGCTTTCAGTCACGTGACCCGACCTTAGCAACGGTTGCTATCCGCCATATTGGAGCCCCTACAACCCCGCGTCGCCTGCGCCTTGCATACATGGTTCATTGTATTGTAGTCGGTTGCGGGTCAAAAAGTGGCAAACACAGCGTATCTTTTCAACGTGTGCCAAAGGTGATTACAACTCAAGGAAAGGACCACGAAAAGCTGACCGAAGAGCGTCGTAGATTGTGGATTTCTGCGATTAGCCGCGGGGATACGGCCACAAAAAATATCCTTGAGACTGAACGAGTTTGCGGTCGCCATTTTGCCTCTGGGAAAGCTGCACCCGCCTGGGACCGACACAACGTTGACTGGGTACCTACTCTCAACCTCGGAAGAAAAGAGTACAGAGAAGATGACACGAAAGAAAAACAACAGAAGGAGGCAGGAGCGAGGGCCGAAAGGGCGAAAGAACGCAACAAGCGGGTCGCCGAACAGCATCTCGAAGCTGACGCCAAAAGGACGCCACAGAATGCTACTGGGGACCGCGTGCGAGATCTTCCCTTCACCGAAGTCGGAAATGTGCCCGTAGATACAGAATTGGCGGAGGAAGAAAGTGAAGAGCCAAGGAATGCTGAAACACAGACAGATGAGTTGCAGTATGTGTTTAGCAACGTGCCAGTTTACCAAAATTCGAAGATCGCTGAAACACAAACAGATGAGTTCCAGTACATGTTTGGTGCGTCAACCTATCAAGCCCCGAACAGGGAGTACTTTCAATCTGATGATAAAGTTAGTTTTTATACTGGTCTACCTTCGTATGAAGTTCTTATGGTTGTTTTTGATCATGTTGCTCCATTTGTTACACGCCGAAGTCAGAATTTAGATAGTTTCCAGGAGTTTATGATAGTTCTCATGAAACTCCGTCTTAACACGCCATTTAAAGATCTAGCGTACCGGTTTAAAGTATCCCTGTCAACTGTTTCACGAATATTCAACACGTGGATAGTAGTGTTGGACGCTAGATTATCTTGTTTCATTTCATGGCCAGACAGAGAAAGCTTGTGGAGGACTATGCCAATGTGCTTTCAGTATACATTTGGTCGGAAAGTGACTGTTATAATTGACTGTTTTGAAGTTTTCATCGACAAACCTACAAATCTCCTGGCAAGAGCACAGACGTTCTCATCATACAAACACCACAATACCATCAAAGTGCTAATTGGAATTACACCACAAGGATCCATCTCATTTGTGTCCGAGGCCTGGGGTGGCCGTACATCTGACAAGTTTTTGACAGAGAACTGTGGTTTCCTGGACAAGCTCCTACCTGGAGACACAGTGATGGCTGACAGAGGCTTCACCATCGATGAGAGTGTTGGACTGAAACAAGGGAAGTTAGTCATCCCAGCTTTTACAAAAGGGAAGGCTCAACTAGACCCAATAGATGTGGAGAGGTCAAGGGGGATAGCCAGTGTAAGAATACACGTGGAACGGGTGATTGGTTTACTACGCAGAAAGTACACCTTCTTAGAAGGCACCATCCCCACTGATTTCTTGGCTTCTCGTGATTCAGACGTACCAATGATCGACCGAATCATTAGGGTATGCTCAGCCCTTGTAAATTTCTGTCCTCCTATTGTACCCTTTGATTAAGTCTTTGTTTTGATCTGGCAGTGAAGTGCCAAGTATTTTTTCATTGTTAGAATATTCATGTTAAATCTTGGAAAATTGAAGTCTTTGTTTTGATCTGGCAGTGAAGTGCCAAGTATTTTTTATTGTTAGAATATTCATGTTAAATCTTGGAAAATTGAATTCGTGCCGAAGCCATACAATGGTTGACACACAGACAACCATTCTGTATGTAAAGTAACCTAATTCACACAAGGACGTTCACTGAATGAATATGTAGAACAAGTCTTTTGATGTATGTCAAGAAAAAAGGTTGTCACCTTCATCACAAGTTTATCTCCTACTTTGTAGTTTAAACCAAGGAGCTTCTGCAGAAGCTCCTTGTTTAAACGCTTTTGTATTTACCTTTGTTTTTTTTTACTCTATTTCTCTGCTCTTTTATCCATGATTGATTGTAACTTGCGATTAGCCTTCGGGCAAGAACTTGCAATAAACTTGTTTTTGGATAAACACATGCTGTAAGGACAATGTACCTTCAACTAAGGATAGGGCAATGTCACCTGACATGGATTTGTGAATCTTGCTAAGAGAAGAGTTGTACTGTGGTAGTGAAAATAGAATAAAAATACAACAGACACAAATGTTGTGGACCCCTTGTAGTTCATCTTTACTCTGACTCAGATTATTCAAAGGCGCAAAGCATACCACTTTAACGAAGTTTAGGTTGGACTACCGCATATTTACATCTACACCATCATAATCTATTTACATGTACATGTATACAGCTATTCATTATATATATACATAGCCCTATAACACAAGATAGATCTATTCCATACCACATGTGTCTTACAAAGTAGGAAATATGCTAATTGTGCCCGCCTTTAGACATTGCAACAAATGCGGCCGCATCCTCGGCACATCAAAAGTAACACATCGAGGATCAGTTGCAAACAGAATACATGTCGCAAATGCTATAGCAAATATTCCACAGTCACTGCTGTTAGTCTGCTGCTGTACAGGTACATAATCTAATGAATCTAAAGTTCCGCCAAGTAGGTCATTTGTCTGTTCTTCCACTTCTTGAGATACGACATCATGATACAGGCTATCATACAGGTGTACCTTTCCCGGTAAACAACCTACGGAGCTTATACACACCCAGTGAGCTTGGCCTGTATGCAAGATCTGTATACATTCTCCTGACACAACGTCAAAGTTACGGACAGGTCCTAGCGCTGGGCGTTGCAAGCCTTCTACTGCTGGATTAACTAGTTTCATAAGTACCTGTGCAGCATGTACAATCTCACCTGAGAGCCACCCATTCGGATCTCTAACAATGTCGTAATCAGACTCATTAAGGGTTGAAAGACTACGATACTTGTCGACAGGTGCTACTGATTCATTAGCAATGACAACTTCATCATTGTCACTATCGATATCAGAGTCGCTGACAGGGACAGTTGATTGGGTAGACGTACAAGCAGTAGGGTTCTGATTTAGTGGCTGAGCCTGTTTCACTTTACTTGGCTTTGCCTTCTTCCCTTTACAACCTTTACATTGCCATGTTGTCTTTGCATTGTTTGGCATTCTTTTCATTCCCAAACAGTTAAGGTGGAAAAACTGCCCTTCCTCACACCCATCATTATGACACTCAAGCAATCTGTCTCCATGACATGGCTTTGCATTGCAAATACAAATAGTGCTGCACAGCATGGCAGTCTCACTGACTACTGACACTTTCCGTTTCTTCCCTTGGGGCTGCTTAGCACCTTTTTTCAACTCAGGTAACCTGCTACAATGTGGACAGTACCAGGTTTTCTTCAAAGGAACCCCACATATTCCTAAACAAGAACGGTGGAAGTGAATATAAGGACACCCGGTGTTGCTACATGTTACATAATCCTGACCCCTCGGTCTCCTACAGAAACAAATGGTGTTTGGGCCAGGAACCTTCACTGGTACATCACATTTCCGTGTGTACCAGCGGCCAAGGATTTCGGGCAGAATACAAATCCTCCAGAAGGCTTGCAGTTTGAACAAAACCTTCTTTGCGTGTTCCGGGTCGGGTTTAACTCTGTCACATACCATAAAGGTATTACCCTTCCCATCCCATACACATACAACAAAATCACAGTACTTCCTATCTGACAGAACAAAGAGCTGCTGCTGTACTTGGTGGTAATAGTGATGGGTTGTCTTCAACTTGAAGACTCCATTCACTTTTTCCAAACAAGCACTCTTCTTACTTACATATTCATCAAAATTACAATCGGGAACTGAAACTGGACACTTAACCTCCCCACATCCCATCCCACAGCAATCACACGATACAAGGAAATCAGGTGTAGCATGTAAATAAGGGTGGTCTTTCTTGACAAACATGCCGCACTCCTTAATTTGAAAGTTAACATGTTTACATCTTTCCTCCATGTGTATCTTGTAGGCGCCGATAGCAGCCTTCTCTTGTTTACGCCCATGCATGGTGGCCTTGGTATTGACTTTATACAAATGTGGGTAACAAATAGATTTTAACACAGATTGTGGAGGCTGCGCAAGGTTGCTGTGGTACACTACACCACTAACAGATGCACCGATCCGACCTGCCCTATGTCTGAAAAATCCCGGACCCTTCGCCTGTGTTCTTGTGTCTTTTTCAACAGCACTGATCTGTTCATCCGACAAAGCTACTTTTACATCTAAGCATTTGCGGAGGAGTTCGGGATACTCGAGATCCAGATTGTCTGGTTCGAACAGGTCAGATATAACAGGTATGTTTCTACTACTCATAACAAACTGGTCTGCATGTGTCTCAATCAGACTAAGGGACACTGCCTTAGTGGCACATTTGCTCAGCCTTTCATATATTCCTTCGATGTCTTGCGGTGTTGGGGTCATCTCGTGTGATGCTTGTTTCCCCCCTTCTGTTGTCTTCTCACCTTGTTTCTCCTCTTGTGCTATCTTCTCATGTGATGGTTGCTCCTTCTGTGTTGTCTTCTCACCTTGGTGCTCCTTCTGTGTTGTCTTCTCACCTTGGTGCTCCTCCTGTGTTGTCTTCTCACCTTGGTGCTCCTCCTGTGTTGTCTTCTCACCTGGTTGCTCCTCCTGTGTTGTCTTCTCACCTTCTTGCTCCGCTTGTGCTGTCTTCTCATGTGCCAAGGAGTCAATTTTATGGTCAAGTCTTTCCTTCAGTTTTTTTGCCGATGTGAAGTCAATGTCCTTTACCCTTGCATATGGCACTTCTTTCACGTATGTGGGAAGGAGCCAAGAGCATTTGACCTGGGTACATGCCAGCTGACCGTTAATCCTTGTCCAGCACTCTATGTAGAACAGCACACTGGCGACATGTGAACACGATTCGGCCAGCCCAGCTTTGCACCCAAGACAGTGCGCTGAGAGAATTGCCCCGTCAGTTTTAACAATAAGCCAAATGTCCACTAGGGGATCATTCATTCTTTGGGAATGTCTGACTTTAGCGACAACTACATACTTCCCCGCGATGATCTTCCCCTTGACTGCCGCCACAAAACCTGACACAACATGGTTGTACGCCTCCAGACTTTTGTAGCTCTTAAACTGGTCGTTGGTGTAGTAACTTGTCTGGAGTACCAAGTAACTAAACAGGTCTGATTGTTCCACAGGGGGCAGGCATTGTGTATCAAACTGATCACTGGGTACAGTCACAGGGTCAATGTCAATTACCGATATTTTCTCAACATATCGCTTCTTTACGCGGTCCTCTAAAGAAGCTGCATACTGGGACAGCACTGGCACTGTTTTGGTAGGGGGGGATGGCAACATCGTGATCGCTGGTTCGGCACCTAGAACAATGAAGGAAGTTCCATTAAAGACCGACTAAACATTAGTTTACACGATGATTTTGATACACGTGGCACTCAGAAGGCATTGCGACTTGGTGCTAAAAGAACTCACACTCCGAGTCACCGGTGACAGCCCAACAAAATCTACGATCTTAGCACTAAAAATGCCGTCAATATTCTGCTTAAGTCCTAATGACAATATTCAATTTCTACTTTATGCACATCTTGTGAGATATGGTGTCCAAAAAGTTTTTTACGGTAAAACTACAACAATGCAAACAAATGCCATTCTTCCAACGCCGATACTAAAGTTTACTCCCGTAAACTCAAGGCGGCTGACTACATTTCTGTCAACAAGGATCACAAGCCATCTTGTGAAATTCTTTATGGGATTCCAACAGAGAGATGCTAGTATTCTGGGTACTTTTTAAAAATATTCATGCCGAAAGTTAAAGCAGAACTCCAGTGTGCCAGCGCGGCGAAACTTTAGTTAAGGGCGAGATTAAAAGTACACTACAAAAAAGTCGCCCGCGGGCATGGGTCAAAACTGTAGCATTTTGCAACATTACTATATCGAATATTGACCCAAAACCCATGAACAGCAATCTCTAGTAAAAACATTAAACAAGGATTTACATAATACTACCAAGAAAAGCTGAAACTTGGGCTTACCATTGAGTGAAGATGACCCTCCCGCTCCACTTCAAAAAGGTTCTTTAGGATCCCGCTACGCGAGTTTGTCACGACGGAAGGAATCAGACAGACCAAGGAAAGCTCCTCAGACACACGGGTGAGTCGCACACAGAGGACTGCTCAAGACACACTAATCACAGAACAAGTTCACTTTCTTTTAATTCATTTATTCAGAAAGTATAACACTTAGGTGACAGACATACGGCTCCTGTCCGCAGTAGGACTCCGCTGTAGCAGATAGCCTTTAAAGTTCATTCACACATACGTTAGTTTTGTCATCAAAAGGCTTCCCATTCTTTCACAAATGTGACGATGTGTTTGAAATCCTTTTCATCTCTTAATCATCAAAGACTGTAGAATTATCGTGTAGCTGTTAATTACTTGGGTGCGAATGTCGCGACACACGCCAGTTGAACACTTTCGCCGGGCCGCGGAGGCCGAGTCGCCGGGCCGGCCAGGGGCACCAACATGGCGGACGCCCATATTTGGAAAGCCCCGTGACGTCACGTGAAAGCCGAGAATATTTTCCTTTTCCCTTTTATTTTCTGATACTAAGTATGGCTCATACAGCCAATGATTCCTTCCAGAGAACGGTAAGTGTTCGTTTTGACAACGACGACGATGTTGGGGTGAAGCATTTGTTGGAACAGTTGCAGGAGATTGACGGCGTTGACGTCACTACTGACTTTGAGTGCGTCAGACAGGTAAACAAGAATTGTTTTGAGGTGACTTTCTCAGGTTTGGGTAAGAGAAATGTTTTGGTGCCAAAGCTGCGGTCACACTTTTCGGCTGCATCTATCACTGGTTTTGGGCTTGGAACTGTGGTGACGTGTACCAATGTCCCCGCTTACTTGAGCGAGGGGGCTATGCAAGCTGCTCTGTCGCAGTATGGTAAGGTTGTATCAGTTAAATATCCGACTTACCCTCCCCCCTTCGACAAGATCCAGAAGGGGGTGAGACAGTACCGCATTGAGCTGACTAAGGCCATACCTTACGGGCTTCGCGTAGGTAACAGTATCATCTACATTCGTTATCTAGGGCAGGTGAAGTGTTGTAATAAGTGTGGGGAGTAGGGGCACCTGTTTGCCGAGTGCCCATTGGATAAGTGCGGCAGATGCCTTCAGTTGGGCCACAGGTCCCAAGATTGCGACAATGAGCTAGTATGCTCTATTTGTGGAGCTGAAGGTCATGTCTTCAGAAAATGTCCCAAGTCCTACTCACATGTTGCAACTCCGGGCAGCACCTGGGTTGCGGCTGGGGAGGTTGAGTCCGATGACGCGGTGTCTCATATTTCCGAAACAGATGACGACATCACGTGCAGCAGCTGTAAGGAAAAGGTTCAGTATGAAGAGGACGCTGTGTGTATGTATTGTTCCAAGGAGGTTTCTTTGACAGAGTGTGTGTTGGTAAAATGTACCGAGTGTGAAAAGGAGAATGTGTTTACATGCGACGAGTGCCATGAGTCTAACCTTTCTAAGCAGCGGGCAGAGGAGGAGGCTAGTCAGCCTTTGAGTGTTTCGTCTTCCGATCCCGAGCCCTTTAAAATGAGTAGTACGTCCTCCGAACCGGCGCCTTCTAAACCAGGTACAGAAGTGGAAATGGAGGCCGAGGACGAGCCGTCGAGCGGCCAGGGTCCTTTAGGTGTTGTTCCGAATGAAACTAAGAAGGTAGTGGCTAAAAAGAGGTTGCACTCCTCTTCTGGGGAATCAGGGGAGGAGAAACAGGTAAAAAAGAAAGGAACTCCGTCCGCTCAGGCTAAAGATAAGTTCAAAAACTGTTCTCTGGCTCACGATAAAGGTTTCAGTATGTCCTGTTCCTACTTTGGTACTAAACCCGCTTGTTCTTATGAAACGGTGCACTGGAACGAGATGAGGCTCCATCTCAAAAATAAACACAAGAGTAAACCGGCGGTACTACCGTGCTTGGTGAAGTCGTGTAGTATTAGAACACCGCGCCCGTCAGTGTGGCTTACCCATGTTTGTGAGCATCATCCTGATGATATTCTATCCATGACGGTTTCCGCAGTCGAAAACTGGTTTTCATGTGTTCACTAGTTTCTTTCTACAACCCCCCTCTTAGGTCTTCAAGTTTCAACTTACTGTTTTATTTATTTTTGTTTTATTTCCAATCCTGAGTTTAAAAATAGCAACTTTCAATGTTAATGGTTTACGAAATGATTTAAAGCGTCGCCATGCCTTTCAATTTTTCAAAGGAAAACAGATATCATTTGCTTACAAGAGTGTCATATTGGAGATTCCAGGGAGCAAGATTTTTGGGGTAAACAGTGGGGTGGGAAAGCCCTCTGGAATCCTGGTACCACCAATTCCTGTGGTGTAGGTATTCTTTTTTCTTCACGTTTAGATTTTAGTTTGTCCAACATTAATAGAGATATTGGGGGGAGAATCTTGTCATGCAATGTACATTACAACAAAATGGTTATAAAATTATGTAACATTTATGCTCCGGTTGTAAACTCGCAGCGGAAGATTTTTCTGAATGATTTGCCAGAGTACTTTGCTAGGAAAAATCATAACAATATTATTCTCTGTGGTGATTTTAATTTCGTTGAGAACTTGAATTTAGACAAAAAGGGGGGAAATCCGTATCAAGGGAATATTGGGTTACAAGAATTACAGGAAATCTGTCAACAATTTCAACTTGAGGACAAGTGGCGTTTACTGTTTTCTACTTGACAACGATTTACATGGCGTGATAAACAATGTGTAACTCAGTGTCGTCTGGATAAGTTTTATTTCTCTAAACACCTGAAAATTTGTTCCTTTGATTTCTTTCCTGTAGCTTTTTCCGATCATGATGGTTTTATGATTTCACTTGAAGTTTCAATGGAACAGAAGTTGGGGAAGGGTTTATGGCGGTGTAATAGTTCGGTGCTAAGTGACGAGGTTTTTCAAAAGGATTTCAATGTACATTTCGATTTTTGGGTTCTTCTCATACCTTTCTTTGCTTGCCGAAGACAATGGTGGGACAATATCAAACGACGGATAAAAGGTTTGATCACCAAACACTCTCAGAGAATTGCCTTTGAGAGAAATCATAAAAAAGATGGATTATTACAACAAATTGATGATGTGACTTTGGAACTAGCCCAAAATCCTAATTTAGAATTAGCTAAAAAGCTTGCTTTGTTGAAGGAAGAATTAAATGACATAAAGAGAATTGAGAATGAGGGGGCAAAAATTCGATCTAGAATATTATGGGAGGACCAGGGGGAAAAAACAACTAAATTTTTTCTGTCTAAAGCAACACAAAGGGGGAAAAAGAAAATTATTGAGGGAATAAAAGATAAAAACGGTCAGACTTTGACGTCGCAGGAAGGAATTCAGCATGTTTTTGAAGATTTTTATGCCAATTTGTTTGATGAAGAAAATTTGGATACTGATGCACAGCAGCAACTTTTGGATTCTTTAACTGACAAAATCCCTGAGGATAAAATGAGACAGTTGGAAACTTCCTTTTCCGAAGATGATTTTTTCTTTGCTTTGAAAGGCTTCAGTAATAATAAGACTCCTGGGGAAGACGGTTGAACAAAAGAATTTTATGTTACTTTCTGGGACAAATTAAAGAGTCACCTCACTGAAACTTTAAATGAAGGTCTAAATGAAAAGGAATTATCTCAATCACAAAAGGGTAGTATTATAACGCTTTTGAGTAAAAAGGGTGATCATCTTGATGTTAAGAACAAACGGCCGATTTCTTTATTAAATGTGGATTATAAAATGCTTTCAAAAGCGATTACAAATAGGTTAAAACATGTTTTAAAATATGTTATTCATCCTGACCAATCATGTGCAGTTCCAGGGAGATCCGTTTCGGACAATCTTTTAAATTTTCGCAACCTTGTTGAGTTTATAAATCACACAAATCAGGAGGGAGTTCTCATTTCGTTGGATCAGGAAAAAGCGTTTGATCGTGTTAGTCATCAATTTATGGATAAAGTTTTAAGAAAGATGGGTTTTGGGCCCGTCTTTCGAGGTTATATCCAAACCCTCTACAAAGACGCTTATTGCAAAATTTTGGTTAATGGTTATTTATCAAAGGAGATTGTTTTAAGGAGGGGGGTAAGACAGGGCTGCTCCTTGTCTCCTCTTTTGTATATTCTTACTTTAGAGCCTTTGGCGTGCCTAATACGGAAGGACGAGAATATTACTGGATTAAAACTACCCAATGGAATTGAGAAGAAACTAGATTTATTTGCAGATGATACTAGTGCTTTAGTTACCACAGATGATTCAATTGTTAATTTATTTAAAGACCTTACTGTGTACTAGTGAAAAAGGGGCGGGAGCAAAATTGAATAAAGGCAAAACTTAGGCGGTCTGGTTAGGAAAATGGAAAGGAAGGGGCGAGGATCCAATTCGTCTGAAACAGTGGTCGAATTCTACAATTAAATTGGTGGGGGGGGTTTTGGAAATGGAAATTTAGACTTAATTAACTGGCAATATAGAGTTTCAAAGTTTAAAGAAAAATTGACCAAATGGCAAGATAACTCTTTGACTTTTGAGGGCAGAAAAGTGATTATAATGGAAAATAATAAGTCTCCTGGCTCCGATGGCCCCCCGAGGGTCTTCTGACAGGATGAGAAGAGTTTAAGAGGCCCTGTCAGCCATGGCTAAGTCTCTGATATGGCGCTCGCGAGGAGATGCGAAGAATAATTCCAAGCATCACTCGGCGCAAGAGCTGACGGTTTGCCTGCAGGAACAACTCATGGAAAGACTTCGGTTTGAGTTTGTTCGCCTGGGCCCCGCAGGTTTTTACACCACCTGGGCGGAGGGGTTCCGATGGGTCGACGTGGATGTGGCGCATTTGTCACTGAGGTTTTAGATAGACCTGCAGAAAACTGGAAAATCACCAAAAAAATACAAAATGTTAAAATCCAAAAAAATTAGATAGGGATGGGCCGAGAGTGGCGGGTGGGAGAGAGGTATTGCAATGCCGAGTCGATCCGAAATTAGTTTGATCTAGAAGTGTCAGAAGATATGAAAGCCTGAATGTTTATAGACTGATAAAGAACTTGTATCATACTCACTATGAACAGTATATCATATACTTTTAAAAAGAGTATCTGTTCATCGGCGATCGTACCGAGCAGACGTGTCTTGAGCACGCTGCGGGTCGAGGCTCCTTTCTCAACCATTTTCGGTTGGTAGAAGTGAGAGTCTAGGCCAGGTTTGGCGATAGTTGGTTTGCTGAGTGACTCAAGACCAGTGTGATCTGTTTCTTGTCCTCGTACGACTTTTCCTTGTGGAATTACGGCGTTTTTTCGGCGACCGTAACCCTCTACGTGGGAAGTCTCGGGGTGACGCTAAGCGTCCACCCGCACGCCAGGGATACGAAGCCACGTTGGGTTTTCGTCAGCCGTTTTCTCTGTTGTGCCTGGAGGGATTTTTCCCTCCTTTGGTATATACAGGGAGTAGGTTTGTGTAATCCTTGTCAGATACTTTTTGTGCACTTTCTGGTTTACTTTGTCTTGTTTTGGGAGCTGTTTACGTTTTTTTAAAAATTATTTCAAAACTTGCCTTTTTACTTTTTTCTAATTTCACATTTTATATACCCAATCGTTTGGAGAAGGAAGTGAAATTGAGTTTTCCTACGTTCAAACACCCCTCTTTCAAGTGAGACATTCCAAGATGGCGACGCCCATGTGTGGACAAACCTGTAGGTAGGGACCAGTATATGGTACCCTTACCCAGTATATTCATTGTCCATTGCAATGTTTCGTAAAAACTACTATAAACAAGCACTTTAAAACACATTTACCTTTATTTCAAACCTCAAGTCTTTACTCCCACTGCAAAGCTGGATTTGTCAAGTTTCTTTGGATAAAAAAAGTGGAAGTTCAACTCCGGCGTTTTCAAGAGCTACAGCCAAAAAATTGAAATGATACCAGGATTTCACCCCCTGTCCTAGTGGGTCAGTCCAGGAAGTGAGCCTGTATTCAGGGGTCAGTAACAGGTCAAATCATGCCAAAGGTCACACATTTTGGGCAGATTTTGAAAATATGCATTCTTCTGTCCTTCCTAGAAGAAAACTGGGCCTAATGTTTACCTTCACATGGTCTAGCCTGACAAACTCTGTTAATTCCCAGGCCACTCGTGAAAACACATTCATATATATGGTGACCAGCCTGTCCAAATTTTTGCTACAAAATGGAACCCAACACCACACTGTGTCTGCTACCAGTCACCATGGTGACAGCCCTCTGGTGCAGGTCGACGAAGAAACGGAGCGAAACAATATGTTTTCCTTCTGTGAAGGTAAACATAAAAATAAAAAAATTCAACTTGGGTTAACTTTGTGATCAGCTGTATTGTGACAGAAACGGTTGTCGTATGATATGACGTCATAGCCTACGTATGCTAAGCGACATACTTGGAAAGCCCCTTATGTGGTCGAACAACTTTCGCTGCAGTCGTCAAGAATCCCCGCTGACTCGTACAGAGTACGGGTGTGGCGCGTTTTATTCCGGAGTTTTCCATTTCTTTGAGACGGTTTTCTGGCCAGTTCATCATACTACGGTATGTAAACATTCTGTATATAATTGTATCTACAGCACATTTACAATCGTATCTAATGAAAACGATCCGTACGTTACACAATGAAATTGTTACTCAAACAATTGGAAAGATTGTGAAAATCATTTTTTTTTTAATTTGTCTAGTTGCTTGAGTAAAAATGTCCTTGTGTATCTAACCTTCATCGGCGGACCTGTAAGTTTTTTCTTCATTTTCTACCCTAGCTGCATTTAGAAGCATTGCGCAATAACCACTCGCTTGTACTGTCAGCCTTATCCGAACGATTATTGCTTGTTATGGATGTGTATCTGTAGATGTAACGTCAACTGTCACAATTCAACCGGGTACCTCAATACCGCTACAATAAGGTGTTAGAAAGGCCTTTTTTAGAATATTTTGAACGTTGGAATGAGACACACTTTTTGTCAGACTGCTGCGTTTCGCCGGCCTAGGGCTCTACCACTGGGGTGACGCAACTTTCGAACAGATGCATTTTCTCTTGTGACCCCCTATGTCATTGTAATGAAAAACCATTCTAATAACTAAATTTCCCCTGTTTCATCGGACTGATACACTAACAAAACCAAGACAGTCTTTTGTACGAATCCAATTGCTGATCCACTGCCCTATTACGACAACATCTATACCCGAAACTAGAAGAAAAACTGGTTCTCTAATTACACAGCTTGGCCCTCTTATCTAGTGAAGGTAGGCCATTTGAAACCGATTTTGTTCTGATCGAAGACTAAAACTTCAGAAAACTTTTCTTGCATCACACTTCGAATTCATTATCGAATCTGCGCCAAACACTTTATGATGGTGAGGATATTGGCGTCGGGAACAAGTCTTATGTCCGATGTTTTTTGTTTTTTTTTCAAAAGATACAGTCTTCTTTGTTACAAAATGGTCTAGCCTGCGGCGATGTAGCAAACAAATCCTTGTCAGATGTTTGTCACACTGAAGAGTTTATAGCTCACTGAAGATCTAATCTTCCACCGGTTGTGACACAGAAGACAGACGATATGTATAGTATATACAGGTTCATTTTACCGGGGAATATCCCTTGGCCAGTTCACCCAACAACGGTACATGTATGTAAACATTCTTTATACAATCATATCTAAAGCAAACGATCTGTAAGTTTTTCTTCTTCATTTTTGTACCCTAGCTGCATTCAGAAGCACCGCGCAATAACCACCCGCTTGTACTGTAAGCCTGGCTACCTCCACAGAGATCACAAATAACAGGCCGTAGTACTAGAAACAGCGAGGTGCTAGATATAGGCCGAGAGCAAGAACAAACAGATACAAGAACTCGCCTATACCTTTCATTGTTCAACTGCTTAATAACTATGGACTGAAACCCTGACTTGTTGTCTTGTTACACTACTGGGGGTATGAATGTGACTTTTATGTGAATTTTGCAGAAAGACTTCGAGAAATGTGAAATGATGTGACTGACAGTTAAAGATATGTGAAAAGAGAACTGTGGGGAATGTGCATCGTGACATGGGGATACTGAACCCTGGGCGCTAATTATGTATAAACGCCGCCATTTGCACAATTATCTAAAAAACTGGAGCGGAATGATTTTCAATTGACAGAAAAGTGGTCAGACAGGGTGCAGAGACAATAGTGTCATTGCACAGGTTAATAGACAGTGAGGAAAAAGGGCAAAGGTTCATATATAAAGATGCCAAAATGACAGCATTTAACGTCCAGGGTGTCTAGTGTTTCTTCCTTTTCACTATTCACATTTTCCCCAAATTCTCCCTTTCATATGTTTCTATGTGTAGTCACATCGTTTCACATTTCTTGAAGTTGCTGTGCCAAATTCACATAAAAGTCACATTTATACCCCTGGTAGTGGAAGCACCGCGCAATAACCACCCGCTTGTACTGTAAGCCTGGCTACCTCCACAGAGATCACAAATAACAGGCCGTAGTACTAGAAACAGCGAGGTGCTAGATATAGGCCGAGAGCAAGAACAAACAGATACAAGAACTCGCCTATACCTTTCATTGTTCAACTGCTTAATAAGTATGGACTGAAACCCTGACTTGTTGTCTTGTTATGCACTACCAGGGGTATAAATGTGACTTTTATGTGAATATGACGGAGGAACTTGAAGAAATGTGAAATGATGTTACTAAATATAATACAGTCAAACCTGCCCAAGTGGACACCTGTCTAAAAAGGACACCTTCAGTCAATGGACACATTGGAACAGTCCCGTCCATTTTTACATAGTTAAGACCCTCTCCCAGGAGGACACCTGTCTTCCCCTGACAGAGGACACTTTTTTTCAGTCCCAAAAGGCACTCAGACCTGTCTTAGTGGACAATATTGATTGACAGCAGCACCCAGCCGGGCGAGCCCAGAAACAATAGGTTTGTTTAGCATTAGGCAAAAACTTGTTCAACACTAAAACAACAGCAGCCAATCAAGGGTGCCAAAAAAGAATAAAAGGAAGTGAGAACAGACAAAGGGGACAGAGTTTATGACAATGGAGGGTGCAGGGGTGATAATGAATGAATAACAATAGGCTCTATGCAGATTTGCTAATCCTCAAAAATTGAACTGTAACAACTAGATCTTTTTGTCTGGCAGGAACAGATAGCAAGGAGGTTAAATATAATAACCTCCTTGCAGATAGAAAACCTACATAATTCTGTGATTCTAACTTAACATTAGTATAAATGTGCTACACATACATTTGTACTTGCATAAACCTATTACTGGATACACGATATACATCTGCCAATCCTTCGAATGACCAACCCTGTCTGGGAAGGACAACTGTCCATAAAGGACATTTTTGCTCAGTCCCTTGAGTGTCCACATAAGACAGGTTTGACTGTATAAATCAAAACATGTGAAAGGCAGAATTTTGGGGCAATGTGAATCAGGAAATGAGAAGATACAGACACCCTGGATGCTAAATACTGTCATTTTGGCATCTTTATATAATATGTCCTTGCCCTATTTGCTCACAGTCCATTAAACTGTACAAGGACACAATATAATGTCCTATGGTCTCTGCACTTTGTCTGACCCTTTTTCTGACAACCAAAAACCATTCTGCTCCAGTTTTCAGATAATTGCACAATTCTGGATTGTTCACACGATTCTAGATCTTCTACAAATTTGACAATTACAACGCTTTTCCTTTTTTTCTGTAGTCACATTATATATATTACATTATTTTCAGTTTATCCATCAAATTCACACAAATGTCACATTTATACATCTGTTAGTAGTTGTTTTCCTGCAGGTGAGCAGCATGGATCGCCGCATGGCGGAGGTCTGTTTGTTCCTCGCCCTGGTGTTGCTGGTGAATACGGCCGAAGTCCAAGGTAGGGACGTGTCTTATAGATAGAAATAGATTAACCAACAGGCCGTCTGTATACAGAATCGTGTACAATTGTACAATATTCATGCTGACAGAAATACTAAGTACAGTGTTATCATCAACACAGTTTTTGCAATGGCTATAACAAAGGGTTACTACGTTTTGCGACAGTGGCGAATTCGACCTTATTTGAGACATTCTGCCGAAGTGCTATGCACAATACATTACGGGTTTCGCGCAGGCGCGTACGTGCTAGTCTTGATGATTACAACTGCTCAAGAACCTGCCATATAGTGTACCTGTTACAGTTGTTGTGCAATAAAGTTTAACTTGGTTTGTTTTCGCCCTTTGTGAGTCAATTGACTAAGTTCGCCACCCTGCGGAGGTCAACTGAACTGCACCCTTTACACAGAATGCGTAGTGCGGCGCATTAATAATTATACACTAACTAGAAAATGTCACGAACCAAGTCAGACCCTCACCAGACTGATATATATCTATACCACACAGCAATCAGTTTACACATGGCTACCTCTTACGTACCCCGCGGTGGACCATTATTAATACTGTTCATTCCAAACTATACACAATGTAAACTGATGACGTCACCAGAACACGTCTATTACTGAATTGGGTGGAACCAAAGGAAATTATGTGTATATGTGACGTTTGAACGTGGCGCGTGTTGCGTTATGCGAATTACATACTTTGTCAATATAATATAGCTTACGTTACGTTACGTTAACGTAAACGTCGACATACCATACATTACGTTAACGTAAACCTACGTTAGGTTACGTTAGCTTACGTTTACGTAAACGTAAACGTCGACACATACGTTACATACGTCGACACATACGTTAAACCTACGTTTATAACATAGCCTACGTTACGTTACGTTAACGTAAACGTCGACATACCATACATTACTTTTTTTAACGTAAACCTACATTAGGTTACGTTAGGTTACGTTAACGTAAACATCGACACATACGTTACATACGTCGACACATACGTTAGACCTACGTTTATAACATAGCCTACGTTACGTTACGTTACGTTAACGTAAACGTCGACATACCATACATTACTTTTTTTAACGTAAACCTACATTAGGTTA